>CABFPE010000656.1:200480-212770 GCA_900660155.1 Hofstenia miamia | reverse complement strand
GCACAAAGTACTCCACATGGCTGACTCGAGGGCGAGTGGACGAACACCATCCAAGTCGCGAGTACTCCCAAAGGCTGATTCAAGGGCACTGGGACAAAAGCAACCAACGACGAATATAAGATCCCGGACATCGAAAGCGAGGATTACCAACACCTAAGTGAAGAAGAGATGACTGAATAAATGACTCTACATGTATCAGTATTAAATGTAAGTATAGGGAACTGCAGTATTATTAATTAAATCGTGAAGCCAGTAATTTTACAGTAATGGCTACTTTAATGTTATTGGAATGCAGTTAGTGTCGATGCCCGGTTGCTTTATTCAATCAAATCAACAAACACTTTACAACATTGAGTTTAAGTCAGTTACAACTTAACGTGAGTACACACACTGAGCTAAAGTAAGGTTCACATAATTAGTTCCAATTGAGCTGAGACAGTGGATGCAGTCACTGTTAACAAAGAGGAGGAACTGTGCTGTGGTGATTGGCTTCAGGCAGAGGCCCAGAGAGGAATTGAAGAGGAAACGTCACATGGCTCCGTCACCTAAACAGTGATAATTATTATTTGATTACCTTAACTAGTTAACAAGAAAGGAAAAGTGTGGTAGTTTGATGATCTAGTAACTCCTCATGCGCAATTTACTGAGTGATAACCATCAACAGTGAGACACGGCGCAAATAGGCCAGGTGGAGGATGTTACAATGGTTATGGGGTGTTTATAAAGATTATCCTTGATGATTTGGGAGAACTGGGAATACCAGCCTGATAAGAAATCACAAACATTGGTGAAAGACATTTTTAAGTAAATATGGGTTAATACAAACAAGTGTGATTCAAAGGAAAACTAAATTAAAAGTGAAAAAAGATTTTTAAAAAATTAGCTGCTAGTTGGAGATGAAAAAAACTAATTAGTATATTAGGGAAACTCCTTTCAAAAACACTTCAATACATGGTTGGTACTTTTTTTCATTCTTGAATATCTCAAATTTTACAAATTTATATCAAATCCTTTCAATATTATTATTTAATGGACACATTTCACTTATAAGAATTACTGCAATTGTCCATTCTGAGAGAAATTTGGAAGATTGTACATAGAGCTGGTTAAATAATCAAAATGCATGGAAATTTTTTTACTGGTAATGTAGCATCAGCTGCTAGTTGTTATTATTTATTGGCTAGACCTCATGCTTTTAATGTTGGTGACTGGTTGTTGTCATATTTGTATATATTGTAAATAGCATTGTATATAAAGAGTGAATCATTTGTAAAGTAGAAATAGTTTGAACTGTATTTTCTTCTTGTTTGCTAGAATCACCCCACTGATTCTACAGTAAATGAGTCAGTAACAATAACATACATGTATTGAGCCTGTGAAAAGACAATGTATTTTGAAAACAATATGTAGCCTTTTAAATGTAATCTTAGATTCCTGAAAAATGAAATAGACTTTGTACATAGAACTGGCTAAGCAATTGAAATGCATGGAAAAATTTTACAGATAAATTAGTCAGTAGTGTGTTGTTACAAAATGCAATGTAATGTGTATGCAAACAAATGTAAGCATGCAAACTAATATAATGTGCAGTATATTAACAAACATGTAATGAAATCAATCACTATAGCAGACATGTGTTTATGAACCATTGTAAACTAAATTGACCCTATCATGTAAATAACAAGTATATGAAGCATTGTAAAATCATGAGTCAGTCTTCTAAATGATGTTACATCCCCTTGTCAATATTCATTAGTCAGTCAAAGGCCAAAATGTCAGTTTGTGACCAGGGATCTGTTTTATCATAACTACTACTAAGCATTTCAAAATTAGGTGTCAAAGATAAGAGAGAATCAATAGCAAATTCTGCAATTGATAAAACTAACTTTGTTTCTGAAGAATTTAAAATACAAGTCAAAAATAATGTATAATGCAGAAAATTAATGCAATGGGAGCAAGAAAGAGATACTGGTCAAGATGATCTGTACAGTCTGAAGAGCAAGATATTTTATGCAACTGATTGTCAGAAGAAATTAATGTAGAGTCGCTTGGGGATTTAGTCGCATTTAGTCTTTTATATCTTTTTAATTTGTATTCTTGTATTATTACGTCACTATGACGTTATTGATCATTTTTGATCTTGGTTTGCTATTATTAAATTGATGTCCCCTCGATGGTGCTGATATTTGCTCAAATTTAATTTACGAGGGAAAACTAATTTGAACATGTTAAACTACGTTGACATCTAATCATTGTAAACAAAGGCAGGTAATAATTGAAACTTTTGTATAAAAACTGAGAAACCTGTAGCAATAGTTCAATAGACTTTGTCTACTCTCAACTGCCGTCTTTACCATTGTATTTCTTATTTATTTATTATCTTAAATGAAACTTATTGCTTAAGATCAGCGACAATTCGGGAGTGCTTTCACCAGCACGGGGCGACACGTTGCTTCTGGGGGTCTTTTGATTACCCAGTCCGAATTGTGGACTCATTAAGTTATGTATACGGTTATGTATAAGGAAATAATAAATCTCTTGTTCGTATTTCAACACGTACATGCACTTATAAAATCTAATACTGTGATGATACCATGCCGTTGGCTAGCACGAATATCTGGCAATTACAGATTATTTAATAGTGAGCTGAGAGATAACAATGAAAATGAGAGTTTGTATTTTTGAAGTGAGATAGAAATTAAGCAAGTGAGACAAATAGGGTAGCACCAGTCAATAGGTTAAGCACTTTATTCTGGATGTTCTGCTTTGGCTGGAAGCCATAGGAATTGGTCATCTTGGTTCTTACCTAAAAGTAGTTCTGTTACTTGGATGAATTACCAATGTTACATCTATATGTTATAAATTCTGTGTTATTCCCTTCCCGGAATCATGGCTGTTCTGTAAATGCTATTCAAACCTTTTGTGGAGTCAATTAAGTTTCTAGTTAAGTTTTCCTACCAGCCACTGATTCTACACTACTACTGTTAATCCTATGTACAATGTTCCATATTCACAAATGTACAGCCCTAAAACTGAGCTTCAGCAAATGGAAAACTTAAGGGTTAATACTCATGTAGAAAGACCAAATGATTGGGTTAATTCTCTAGTAATCACTAAGAAAAAGAGTGGGGACTTTAGAGTATGTCTGGATTCAATCCCCTTAACAAAGCTGTAAAGCATCAACATCACCCATTTAAAACAGCTGAGTAAGTGTTCACATTCCATTTTAGAAAATATGACTTCTCATCAGCATTTTGGCAGATGAAACTTGATCATGAAAGACAAAATTTGGAACTCCTTTTGGCAGGCATAAATATCTTCATCTGCCTTATGGTTTATCAAGTGCTACCATGGTTTATCATCATAGTGTTCATGAACAATTAGAAGGCATTCCAGGTACACATATTGCTGTTTATTATATTATATTGTTTGTTGGTACTTTTACAGAATTTCATCAGATTACAGCTGAGGTATTGAAATGAATAGTCTCCAGTGGCATGAAACTAAATAAAGATAAGGCAGTTCTTCTAGCAGAGAAATTCATATTTCTGAGACATGAAATCTTGAAAAATCACATCACACCTGATCCAGAGAAGTTACAAGCAATTATTGATATGAAAATCCCATCTAATAAATCTGAACTGAAATCCTGAATTGGGATTGCTAATTATGTGGCTAAAGTTTATGCCAAATATGAGTGCAATACACTAATGGATTTTTTGAAAAATGATGTTGAGTTTCTAGTATCTCCTACAGTGATGGATACAATTTGGCAAAACCAGGAAATTCTTATATCAAACTGTATGACCCCATAAAGAAACTCATAATATCAGTTAATGCATCACAGTATACCCTTGAAGCAGTTCTACAGTATAAAAACACCAACAGTGAATGGGGTCTTATTGTAAAATCATGGGGCATGTCTGAAAAGTTCTGGTGATCCTGCATGTCATGTGAGAGTTGTAATTCAGCCAAGACTTTTTTGACTGATCTATTATATTGAGAGTTTGGGCTGCAGATGTTGATAGTAGGCCATTCTATTTCTTGACAGTAGTCTGCTTTCAGGTTCATCCAGACATTGCCAATTTCCTGAAAACTTACATGAAGGTCTGACACATAGGAGAGACTGGGCAGATTTACATTGATTGATTCTAGCATTTGGGCATGAATGCATGCATCTATGAGAAGTTGAGTGTTGACTGCAAGGCAATGTGTAGGAATCTTTTTACACATAAGTAGCTCAAGGTAGATAAGCTTTGTGACTGAGATAACATTGGTGTTATACATGCTGGTTGGCTGGTACAAACTGCTATAAGAACCATGAAGTTTTCCATGCAGAAATGTAAACTTTCTTCTTGGTCCAGAATGTTGTTCTGGTATTCTTCTTTCAGAAACATTACAAGTCAAATATTTTCAACCTTAGTGAGCCTGTAAGCAATCTCAATCTTTTCCATAATTTTGGGGTGGGTCACTTTGTTCACCTGAAAGAAATAGACAATTAGTAGATTATCAAAATCAATATTAATGCATTCAAACTTTTTTATCTTTTCCTTGCTGTTCAGGAACTGGCATAGGTGGGACAAGTTAAAGTCTTTTTGAACCTTGTATGAACAGTGCTCCTCCAGTATGGTTGTGGCATACCAACATGAATTTTCAAATTGTAACAGATGATGGAATTAATTTTTGGCCTGCATTTGGTGTTAATAATAAAGGGATGACATTGACAGAACATGTAAGTGCCTTAGTGTTGAAGGTCCATCAAAGCTTATTCTTAGTTTCATCAGATAAGTTGTCTTGGACCAAATGGACAGCCTTTTGCTTTCCTCTTTTCTGCTTTCCTGGATCTAACACTGGTTGAATCATGGGAGAAAGGACCAGGACTAGGAGGGGGTTTTGAGTCAACTCAGGACAGGGTTAGATTACTGATGTGAGCAAAGGGCACTCTACTCTCCTCAGAGTCCTGCAAAGAGAGTTGTCTCCATGTGTAGGTGTGGGAATCACACTCCTGAGGGGAGAGTTGTCTCCTCTCATAGTGGCTGCTGCTACTGCTGGAGTCCTCTGCTGGGCACTCTCATTTATGTGAGATGCTCTCATCTGCCTGTCTTGGTGTAGGTGCTCTGCTGGTTTCATCTCAGGGGTTCATTTGTTTTTGGACATGCTGTCTAGTTGGTGGGTTGTTCTCTGATCATTTCATGGTTACTAAGCAAAGATTTAAGGTTAAGGTCCCAATCCTGGGTATTTAAATGATCTAGATATCTCTGGTTTCTAGCCTTTCTCTTAGGCAAAATATGAGTAGCTATAGTGTTGCTACTATTACCAAGGTTTCTGTCATACTCAACCTGTGTAAGGTGGTCCTCCTTGCACTCAGTGAGGTCATTATAATACTCAATTTTGTTTATGCTCTCACATGAGGGTTGCAATCAGGTTAATTTCAAATTGAGGACTGTGATCAGAGACTAACCTCTGTATAGGTCTGAACTTAAAAATCCACTCCTTCACAACTTTCTCTCCAATGACTTCAGCTGTAGTACTATTGAATGGGATGAGCTTCACATACTTGGTGAAGTGGTCAATCATGACCAGAAGATACTGAAAGCCTTCATCATCTCTTGATAATTTTTTAAAGTCCATATGGACTACTTTGTTGGTGCATTTGGTGACCCAACTGTGGAGCTTGGCTTTTTGCTCCAGGAAATGTCTGGCTCTGTGAAGCAGGCATGCTTCACATTTGTTGATCACATCTTGGATGGCAGCTCATACTCTGATGGTTATGACCTTGCTCATGGATTTTCTGGACAAGATCCCTCCTGAAATACTCAGGGATTGCCAGCCAGTTGTTTTGACTATGGACATACAGGAGCCCAGCTTTGGTAACCTTCCAATTGTAGCACTGGAAGTACCTCTTGACAGCATAGCTTAGAGTGCAATTTGGATTATTCACTTTTGCAATGATTTCTGACAGGATCTTATTGTGCTGCTGATGGGCAGCAATTTCCTTTTCTGAGATTTCTTCCTTCACAAGGATGGGGAGAATCACTTTTCCATTCCAATCAGCATTGATTTTGGGAAGGAGCTTGTAATTGCAGGCCAGGATGAACCCAAATGGAGTCTTCTTACCAGATGGCTTCCTGAGAGCTCACTCATAGGTGGGAAGGTTGGCATTAAGATGGAGTCTCCCTGGACAGTGGGTGATCATAAAGGTAAAGTCATTCAGATATTTGATCCACTGGGCAATGATGTTCAATTTTCCCTGGAAAATGTCTTAAGCCATGCTAGCACAAGTTATTGGTGTTACAGTAAACTAGCAACCTAGGATGAAGAAGCAAAATTTCTTCAAGCTCTCAATGAGCACTAGCATCTCAGATTTAGTGGCCCCATTGTTTAACTCAACACTTTGGAGCTTCTGGCTGAAGTACTGAACAGGGCTTTCTCAACCACTGATGGTAATGGAGCTTGCATCACAATCAACTAAAAACTCTTTGGTGTAGTTGGGTGTGCTTAGACCTCAGATCTGCCTCAGTTCTAACTTCATGGAAACCAGCTCATCTTGCTCAGCCCAGGTCCAACAGAACTCAATGTTTTGCCAGAGTAAGTTAGAAATATGCTTAGTTTGGTTAGCCAACTCAGGAATAAATGAGCCTTAGTAGTTTAGAAAGCCCATGAAGCATTGGACATTCTTGCCAGAGTATGGAGTCTTGATGTGGTCAAGATGGTCTTTTGCATCATTCTTTATTGAAATTCTTCCAGGTTTGATTACCCTCCCTAAGAAGGTAATGTGTGATGAAATAAGAGAACACTTATTGCCATTGGCCTGGAGACCAGAGTTGTACAGGATCTTGAGAGTGTGACCTAATTTATCTAGATGATTGGTAAATGTGTGTCCAGTGATGAGGATGTTGCCCATGTATGTTATGATCCCTGGTTCAAGGACATTGGCCCCATTCTGCAACATGTGCATAACATAGCTCTGAAAAGTGGCCAGAGCATTACAGAGCCTGAAGGGCATGTATTTCCATTCAAAAAGGCTGTACAGTGTTATGAAGGCAGTTTTCAGGATGTTGGCAGGCTTCATGGGTACCTGCAAATAGGCCTAGCAGAGATCTTGGCATGAGAACAAACTGTATTGGCTGGCGTCATATAAGAGATCTTCAATGCAAGGTAAAGGATATGCATCCTTGATGGTGATGTTGTTTAGCTCTCTAAAATTGAATCAAAGATGGTACTTCTCACCTTGCCAAATAAACACGTAGGTGCAGCATAGGGGCTGTTGCTGCTTTGAATGATACCACTCTCTATCAGATCACTGAGTATCCATTTGTACTCTGAGTGTTGGGGTTACTCTACCAGTCAACAGACTGAACAGTGGGTGTCAACAGATTGAATCCAGCACTCCCCTAGAAGTGTACCTGGCCAGTTTAACCATGCTTGACCTCTGGCAACCCCTGGCATGCAGAGTGCTGATCTGTGTTGAGTCTGATCAGCAGAGAGTGAAGCTGAAGGCCGAGCTTTGTGAGAGGGTTGCACCTCTCCAGCTTTTGCCAACCAAAGCTACTAACTGTAAGGTAACTTGTGAGCACTTACAGTCTGCCTGCTATAGAGATCCTGATTATATTTGGAGATATTTTACACTTGTAGTGCAAAGCACCAAGTGAGTCTTAGCTCTCTAGTTACTCTGAGTGTTGGGGTTACTCTACCAGTCAACAGACTGAAGAGTCCGTGTCAACAGATCAAGTCCGTGACTCTTCCCCTGGAAGTGTACCCGCTAGGGCCGGATCTTGTATCATGCTTGACCTCTGGCGACCCCTGGCACGCAGAGTGCTGATCTGTGTTGAGTCTGATCAGCAGGAGTGAAGCCGAAGGCCGAGCTTCATTGAGAGGGTTGCGCCTCTCTACAGCTTTCACCAACCAAGGCTACTAACTGAGGTAACTCGTGAGCACTTGCGTCTGCCTGTTATGGAACCCATGACGAAGCAAAGCTCCCTCATAGGTAAGGCTCAGCAAATGCTGGCCTGGGCCTATCTAGAGGCCAGAGACAGAGGAAAATCCTCTGTATAACTGCCCTCGTAGACGCACTCTACGGCTCTGGGCATAGACGTCGCCGTCTGCTCCTCAGAACAGACAGTCTCACATCACTGTCACCGCCCCCATATGTGCTCCCGCACACATGGCAGCACCTTCTTTTACCCTATTGTTTAACGTCCGCTCCTGGTTCAGGACTCCGTGAAGAGACGCGCCCATCGAGTATTGGCTCAGCGTCTCCGCCTACCCAGGAACCACCACATGGAGGTTACTCTCCAGGACGATTCGGGCGTAGCCCTTGGGTTCCCACTCTGAGTGTAGGTTTTCTGGCACTTGCTGAACTGGCAACTGAATGGGGCAATCACTTTTAGTTGTAATTGCATGTTGTTCCCTGACAGCATACCAATGCTAATTGAGCCATAGTTAAACATGTCATGGTGCTGGCACAAGAGAGCAGAGAGCAAATCACATTCTTGGGGACTCAGGTGTCTATGAGTTTTTTCATTAACCACTGGGATTCACATGAGGATCATTGGGTTCCCTCAGATCATGGATAGCAGTGAGAATAGGCAGACAAGCAGTGGTTTCATTTCAAGTTGGACTAGAGTTGCAACAATAGAGATCTTGGTTGGATCCATTCAGATCAGCTGAGCAGAACTGTTGAGCACAGTGATACAAGTCCTGCCATTGGAGACATGGCAGAGGTCCAGAGAAATGTGTATGCCCAGAAGGCTTTTCCCTCTTTGTCCAGAGATCATAATGTCACCCTTGTAAGGAGAGCTAGTAATGACAGTAACTCATCACCAGTGCCAGGGTTCCACAACAATACTTTCAGATAGTGTTAACAAAACTTCTTGGTTACAGATTGCAGTAAGCTCCTCCTGAGGCTCACTTTCATGGATGGAGATAGTATTATTTCCATAGTCTATAACACAGGCATTCTTTTCAAGAAAATAGTTGCTGAGGATGATATCACATGGAAAGGGCTGATCACAAGTGTCTATAACAATGAGATCCACTTGGAAACACTCCTGGCAAATGCGTAGTTCAAGGTTATTTACCTGACCTTTCAATGAGATAATATTTCCCAAAGCACCCAGTGAGTACACTGTAGACAGCAGTAGACTCTCTCACTCCAATCAAAGCTTGTCACAACAGGTGTTGCTTATTATGGAAGCAGAGGCTCCCATATCAATTGTGACATTAATTAAGAGTCCATTCACATCTGCAGGGATGACATTGGTATGCAATAACAAGGTGACTACCAGGACATCATGCACACAGTTTTTGGGAGGTGGCAGGAGTACACTCTTCAGTTGATGCCTCTTCAATAATGTAACCATCTCTATTAGCCACTAGACAAATAACTGCACCACACTGAGTCTGAATGTGATGCATTACTTTGTTATTAAGTTTCTTCTCTACCACAGCAGAACTTGAGAAGGTTGGGGGTTTGTGGGCCATCTGACCTGTTCTTAGATCTCCAGCATCTTTTTCAATGCAACATGTATTTTGCAACATGTAGACAATGCTGATTGCCTTTTTGATGATAGAGTTCAAGTCATCCTCTGGATCACACTTCAGTTTGAGAAGACTCCAAATGGTGGAGGGGAAGCCCTGACAGATATACAAAAAGAGATCATGTTGTGAGTATTCTGGCATCAGCTTGCTAAGGTGAAATAGTCTGTTGACCTGTGTGATATAGGTCCTGACATTGTCTCCCCTTTTGAAGGAGAGATCACATAAGATAATCTTATATTGCTGCTGTATATGTGGCGCTTTGTAATGGTCCTCAAAATGACCAATGAGTAGTTGATAATTTGTTTTGACCTCTTTGTCCAACATCATGTACTGATTGTACACAAGGCCTTGGAGGTACATGGGGAGCTGAGCAGTGGCAGCATCCTGTGTAGTTTTATATTGTTTAACAGTGAGCTCAAAAAGGAAGAGCCACTCTTCAAATTACTGTGAGATCTCTTCAATTTTTCCAATAAATTTGGGCAAAACAAAGTGTTGATTGAAAAGGTTTGCTGGTTCACTCCCAGATGCTTCTGTGGGTAAGATCAACTGGGTAAAGCATGGCCAATGAGTTGTTGTGGACCTGATAGGGTTACTCAGGGGAGGTGGAGACGTGATCATGGTAGTTGGAGTTACTGTGACACTGACAGGCACTGTGGGGACTACTGTTGTGTTCAGGGTACAGGAGCCTGGCATAGCTATAGTGGTTAATGACAAAACTTGTGTGAGAGCTGACTGGGTGAATGTAGGGCCTCCAACTGTAAAAGAGGTAATGGGGGTAACAAATGGCAGCATCACTGGAGTTGTAGTGAGTGCTGTCAGAGCACAAGAAAAGTGAGTAGAAAATGCTTGCAATATAATCCTTGAAAATCTTTCAGAGAGAGAGAGTGTCAAGACCCTTATCCAAGAAGGCATGAGTTATGTACTCAGGTTCTCCTAAGGAGACCAGTGGAGAACAAGGGGTAGGTTCTTGAACTTGCATCTCTAAGGCAGAAATTGAATTGAGCAAGCATCTCTCAAAAAGGTAGCAGAAGTGGGGATCTCTTGCTGAAAATCTTCAGAGTATGTAGACATAGCAGAAACAGGTTTGGCATGAGTAGGTGTTGGTAAAACAGCAGCAGAATCAAATCCAACAGTGCAAGGGGCAGTGTCAAGGCTGCAAATGCTCACACAGGGGATGTCCCAAGAGGGGGTCCCAATACAAGAAATAGAAACTCACACCCAATGGAAAGAGCAAAACCAAATACAGTAAGAAAACACCAAGAACAGTTCTATATCATGCCAGGGTCACCATGTAGAATCACAGGGCGCATTTAACAGCTCAAGCAGCACTAGGTAACACATAGTACAGACTGAAGGTTGCAAAGATTTACCATCACCAAGAGTGACCCACATTCCAACAAAACAAATGAACATTGGTAGTTTGCCAATTTCACTATTGAAAAACCAAAACCATTCCTCAAGAAGGCATTCCAGATAGTGACCAATTCACACAGCATCATGCCAAAACCAATTCATGAGAAACCATCCTTACTTGCCAAGGTGCTAATTGTGAGTCTCTAGTATTAATTTCAATAAACAAATTTAGCTCTGTGTTCTTCTTAGCTCAGCTCATTAAATAAAATATAATAACATGTAATTGCCATGTACTCTCATTTGCCAATGGCATATTACATTTGCATTGTGTTGTTCTTAATTGCATGTGTGAACCAATCAATGGTAACAGTGATTTATTCCCTATACATATACTTAGCCCTAAAGCGACCACAATATGGGCTACCATCAGTCCAGGAGCAAGTTGTTGCTGCAGGCACAGTAGAGTTCCTCCAACATTATTGCCAGATCTTACAAATGCATTCTTATTAAATCAATACCATAGCTAAAATGGTTAAAGATATTAAGTAAATAAAAAGCAAACAGTATCCAGTGAGACAAAATTTATTTGACATTTGCTACAATGATTTCCCTACTTATATACAAGAAAAAGGTAAATATTTACTGTTTTACAAAATTCACTTTAATTCCCTTGCAATTCAAATGAACAATTACACGTTCAACTTTATCAAGGGGACAATTAATAACTACTTCAAAACTTAGATTCAAAAACGCTAAAAATCATTAAAATCACTGAATTAAATCAAAAATTAGCACCAAATTAATAAAAGGAGAGTGCCATAAAATAAATTAAAGCAAAAATAAGGGCTCCAAGTGCCTCTACAGGAAATCCTGTAATACACTAATTGATCTTTTGAAAAATGATGTTGAGTTTCTAGTATCTCCTACAGTTATGGATACAATTTGGGAAAACTAGGAAATTCTTATATCAAACTGTATGACCCCACAAAGAAACTCAAAATGTCAGTTAATGCATCACAGTATACTCTTGGAGCAGTGTAGAATCATGGGCTGTAATTATACTAGAAACTAATTGACTCTGCAGAAGGTTTAACATAGAAAACAACAGCCCCGATTCTGGGGAAACAGATAAAGAGAAAATAAACTAATATAGACATTGGTAATTCATCCAAGTATTTGATACTTTCGATAGTTCGTTCCAAGATGACCAACTAACATGGCTTCCAGCTGAAGCAGAATCTTTAGAAACAGTTTAGTGCTCGACTAGTGCATGGTGCTACCCTATTTGTCTCACTTATTAATTTCTATCTCATAGCAAAGTAAACATCTCATTTTCAATGTTAGTTCTCAGCTCACTAAATAATAGTCTGTAATTGCCAGACATTCGTGCTAGCCAA
>CABFPE010000656.1:166759-181722 GCA_900660155.1 Hofstenia miamia | reverse complement strand
AGTGCTTGCTAAACACTTGAACCTGTCCATGGGACTCAAGAGCAAGAATTGACGCATGATATCTTGGTTGACATTTAGAACCAGATTTTTCATTGGTCAGACTGGTATCACTCATGTGCTGCTTCTTATATGCAGGAATGACAACTGTACTTACTGGATCAGGTAATGACTGAATGTAGCCAGTTTGAGGAGTAGCTCCAGTTGTTAACATAGCGACTTGGGTAAGAGCCGCCTGAGCAAAGGTAGGTTGACTGTGTGAGGGAGAAGTAGCAGAAGGCACAGACGAGGACACTCCACATCGAGAAGCAGCTGGAGGAGGCTGGCTCACGCCAACAAGCTGAACTACTTTGCTGATGATTTTCTCAGCCAATTCATCGAGGGTGTCGTTTAACACAGCATGGGTAACATAATCATCACAATCTCTGCCGGTTGATGTCTCTTCTGGATGATTGGAGTTATGGATAGAATTCTTTAACTCGTTGATCTGCAATTCAAGAGTGAAGGTCGACTCCAACATCTGTCTCTCCATACGTTGGTATGCTACATGTTGGGTGTTAAGCTCGGCTTGTAAGGATTCAACCTGGCGTTCACTCTCCATTCGTAGTGCCACCTGCTGTGAAAATTCGTACCGCAAATGCTCGATTTCGGCTATGTGCACATCAAAGTGAGGCGTCTGTTTGCGACCACTGGCGTAACTGTGAGGACGCAGGGGAATGGGCAGAGCATTCTGAGTGTTCAATACACGTCACGCATTTCTATGGAATGATGGACTCATGTTGGCATTGCTGTAGGGGATAGTGGCTGCATTATGGCTATCGTCCATTCTTTGAACATTAGGAGAAGTCAGAGGACAGAAGTTTAACAACGATCCAACAGTGCAAGGGGCAACGTCCGGGCTACCAACGCTTGCACAGGGGACNCAATGCTATTGGCTCTCCGAGTCATGGAGCAACGTGTCGCCCACACGGAATCAGACTCTCCTCAGCACCTTCCTGACGTCCTCTTTTTCGTACGCAGGCCTCAGCAAGCGGAGAAACGTGTCTCCCACACCTAGGTGAGGCATTTTGTTCACGTTTGCTATTTTCCATCCTCCTTCTCACTCGATGGTGGACAGGTGGAGCTGGCGTAACTGCGAGGACGCAGGGGAATGGGCGGAGCATTCTGAGTGTTCAATACATGTCGCGCATTTCTATGGAATGATGGACTCATGTTGGCATTGCTATAGGGGATAGTGGCTGCATTATGGCTATCGTCCATTCTTTGCACATTAGGAGAAGTCAGAGGACAGAAGTAAAACAATGATCCAAGGGTGCAAGGGAAAATGTCCGGGCTACCAACGCTTGCACAGGGGACACTCCGAAGGGGAGGAGTCCCAAAAGTAGGAGAATAAATTACAGTACCTCTCAAACTAGAATCCATTTGAACAAAACAACAATTCTCAGAAGACACAGTGGGAGCACTCCCACGCACACAGAAACGAAAAAATACTCTTACAAGGGATAACAGTGATTAACAGACCAAAAAGGGAAGAAATGAACACCGCTGTACTTGGATATAAATCCAACATAAGAAGCACTAGTAGCAAGTAACACAAACAAGAAATTTAACAGTTGACATCAGCCAAATAAGAAACGCAGAAGTGTCATCCCCATCCTTAGAGGGTGAGGAAGTTAGTGAATACATAGATAGGTAACTTTATATGAAGTCTCAAAAATATCAGGGGAAACAACTATCCCAGCTAATACACACCAAAAAGAAAACCAACTCACCACCAAACCATCAAAAGAACAACACGATTAAATAGGTATCACGTCAGCGTCCTGTCATGGTCGCCATGTAGAATTGGTGGCTGGTAGGAAAACTTAACTAGAAACTTAATTGACTCCACAAAAGGTTTGAATAGTGCGTTTACAACAGCCACGATACCGGGAAGGGAATAACACAGAATTTATAACATATAGATGTAACATTGGTAATTCATCCAAGTAACAGAACTACTTTTAGGTAAGAACCAAGATGACCAATTCCTATGGCTTCCAGCCGAAGCGGAACATCCAGAAGTAAAGTGCTTAACCTATTGACTGATGCTACCCTATTTGTCTCACTTGCTTAATTTCTATCTCACTTCAAAAATACAAACTCTCATTTTCATTGTTATCTCTCAGCTCACTATTAAATAATCTGTAATTGCCAGATATTCGTGCTAGCCAATGGCATGGTATCATCACAGTGTAAGGTTTTATAAGTGCATGTACGTGTTGAAATATGAACGAGAGATTTATTATTTCCTTATACATAACCGTATACATATCCTAATGACCCACAATTCGGACTGGGTAATCAAAGGACCCCCAGAAGCAACGTGTCGCCCCGTGCTGGTGAAAGCACTCCCAAATTGTCGCTGGTCTTAAGCAATAAGTTTCATTTAAGATAATAAAGAAATAAGAAATACAACGGTAAAGACAGCAGTTAAGAGTAGACAAAGTCTATTGAACGATTGCTACAGGTTTCTCAGTTTTTATACAAAAGTATCATCATTACCTGCCTTTGTTTACAACTTCAGATAGCAACGTAGTTTAACATGATCAATTCTAATTCCCTCGCAAAATAAAATTTGAGCAAATAAAAGCACCAACGAGGAGACACCAATTTAATAATAGCAAACTAAGATCGAAAATAATCGATAGCATCATAGTGACGTAATAACACAAGAATACAATTTAAAAAGAATAAATTCAACTGAATCCCCGAGCAACTCTACAGTAGGTACATCATCCTTAATAATTATTTTACATTTGTAGCCTTCTAGCTTTCCTAGCTCTCAATAGGCTTTTTTACAATCATTAATTGCATTCCATATTTAAGGGAGGACATAAGATTGCATTGACCTGGTTTTTGTCTCAAGCTGATTTGACTACATAAAACATTATAAGTATTGCCCTGTAAGACAGATTTAGATATGTTGTACCAACAACATCAATTGCTTTAAGTTTTGTTTTACATTTAATAACTTAAGGAGTTGCATCAATAAAACATCAATCACATTAACATCAGCTCCTGAATCCAGTAAATAATCCACTTTTACTCCAATGGTACCCATGATTTCTGTCCAATCATGATCAGATTTATTATTACCAATGTACCCATAAATATATGTTCAGCCTCAGATTCACAGAATTGATCTGTTGCTACTATGTTTCTCAATCTTTTATTAGAATGCAAGGTGTTAAAATTTGATGCAGGTATCTTTTTTACACAACACACTGAGGAAAAATGATTCTGCTTCCCAAAATTTAAGCAAGTCTTACCAAATGCTTGACATTACATCTGAGGGTGTTTTCAGCCACAATAATGACATTGCCTGGATTAGTTGCCAGACTTATTCTAAATAACATTCACCTCTGATTTCAGTGGGGTATCATTCTCCATTTTCTCATTGCAAAAATTCAGTGGCTTCAACAGTTCTGGCAATTGAGATTGCAATTATTTTATGTAAAATATGATGATGCAAGTGAATAAAACTCCTACATGTTTTAGCCAAAACTGAAAGATGTGCTTAGTCTGCAACATCAATCATGACACTGGCAATTCAGCAAACCTATTACTAATCCCAAATGCATATAATGCTTAAGCTTGCAACTATCTTAAATAATTTAATAAATATAAAATATGATAGTAAAACAGAAACCTGATTCTAAATTGTATAGCTAATCAAAGATTATTTGACATAGTTAAATACTTGTACAAAATGTAATTAAAGAAAATATCAGTATCTGATAAAATATGTAAAATGCAATAATGTAAGTTAGAATAAGCAAATAACAATTAAGTAAAGTCTGGAAAATACTTAAAAGTAAACTATTTTATTAAGATTAAAATAGCTAAATTAGTATTAAGAAATTAAGAGCTTAATTTCCACTGACTTTACTTTTCCTCACTTTTTTTTCAAGTGTTTTCATCACAAGTTTTGGTGCTTCATCTAAGTTCAAAAATTGAGGCTTAAAAGTTTCAAATTTCAAATGTAATTTATCTGTTTATAGTTTGGCTTGAGCAAATGAGTAATTTGTGCATTCAAATTTTCACCAGAACTAAACTCAGATTTCCTTTGACAATTTGTCAAAAAGGTTAACAGAAAAATTTCATTTGTCAAAATTAATGTTTGAAATAAGTCTAATTTTACAAATAATTAATATTTTTATCATTTTGAGAATAAAATCTCATTATAAATTTAATAAGAATGTGTAAATGATGATGGTTTTGTTAATGATTATGAATCTCAGTTAAATGAAGAAATTGTATGCAAATCAAAAAGATCATAGTGACCCAGATATTTGTGAACATAATATTAATGGATTGTTTAGTATTGATGAGCCAAGATGACCAGCTGAAAATATATTAATGAAGGAAAAAAATGCACTATCAATGATCAAAGCCAGAATATAATTATGAGAAGCAAACATCCTATACAAAACAAGAATGAAACATGATGCACAAAGATCTTGAGTGTCCACCTCACTAGGTAAATATTGTAGAATCACCAGGGAGCTCAGCCACTCCATTGGTACTAGGGAACTCAATGGTTTTGATCAGAAGGTTTCAAAGGCTACCATCACAGTTAGTGACCCACACTCTAACAGAACAATAAAGATATTGATAACTTGCCCCTGTATCAAAGTACAAGAAAGATCCACAAAGATTTCACTTCCAATGACAACCAACTTGCATGGCATCACACCAAAGTGGTATCTATGAAGAGAATTCAAAACTCACCAAGGTTCTAACTTACATGCCTCTAGTTGTTAATTTCTAGCTCAATAAACAGTTCCCAATAGTTCTTGTTTCTCAGCTCATGTAATAAATAATAAATAAAACCATGTAATTGCCATGCATTGACATAAACTGATGGTTTATTATCATCACATTGTGGATTTATAAAGTGCATGTTTGAAGTGCAATGATCAATTGAAAGATGTTATTCTCTATATGTAGACTTAACTTAATTCCATCCATGATTTGGGCTGCCTGCTGGAATAGAGTGAGTTGTCACCCTAAACTTGGAGGAGGAACTGCCAAATTGTCAGCAGAGACCTAAGCAGTTATTATTGTTGAATTCATAATAATGCCTAAAAAGAGGTTAATAAATTAAAGAAAGACAAACACATGTCTCTCATATTTATACAATATTATCAAAATATTACCTGTATTGTTTACACTTTCCTAATACACAAGTTCCCTTGCAAAATTAAAGAGCAATTACATGTTTGCATAAAAATCAAGGGGACCCCAAATATAATATCAAAATACTACACTCAATCTAGATTAATTACATCAAAGTGATGTCACTATGAAAATCAAGAGCAAAATTAGGCTTGAAATTACAAAATTACTAAATAAATAATCAAATAGGCAAAGAGGGCCCTGAGTGACTCTACAATATGCTTGCTGCTCTTTGAAATATACTAGAATGGAAATTTTACAAAGAGTATCCAAAAAGGTAAGAGTATAGATTACATTGAGCAAGGCTCATTTCAAAAATGCAGAGATAAGCTTGTTTAAAAGTTGAGTCAATAGTGTGCACAGAGAATTAAATGAATTGCAAAAGTGTACCATAAGCAATCTTTAGGATACAAGCTTCCCAAAAATTTCAAACTTTTTGGCCTCTCCCTCAGGTCTTCTTAAATCTCTTTCATAGGAGGAAGTGCTATCCCTAATCAGCATTTGCATGGAGAAATCCTTTTTGTAGTTTAATTTCAGAGTTAAAATCAGTTAAATATTCTATCTATTGGGCCACTATGCTGCTTCAATCTCCTGAGAACTTGTTCAACCATGACAGACCACTATTGTCTGTTCTCACAGAAAATGTCTCCCTAGCAAAAAATATTGAAATTTCTTCAGACATTCTACAAGAGCCAACATTTCTAATTTTCTTGATCCATAATTGATCTCACACTGTTGTATTTTGCAGTTAAGCAACTGTTTCAGGTATTCTTTCCCATTATCAATTTAGCTGATTTTTGCATCTATTGCCACAGCACTGGCATCACAATCAGCTATGAATGGCATTTTATAGTTTGGTGTATTTAATGATGGCCCTTTCCTTAGATCTTCTCTTATTTCTCTTAATTCATCCTCATGTTTCATGGTCCACTCAAACATTGTGTTCTTCTTCAGTAGTTTCATTATCAATTTTGTCACCCTTTAAGATTCAATATGAAAACCTGTAATAATGCAAAAATCGCATGATCTGCTGGATATCCTTTTTGATACTCAACACCTTAGTTTTCTATGAGGTCTTTTTATTGTAATTGACCCCTGTCTTATTACTCTTTCCAAGAATGTGACTTCAGTCTTAAGTAATGTACACTTATTACAATTAACCTTTAGTACTGCTTCATATAGGATGCATAAAATCCTTTGATTTTCAGGTACCCTCCTAATAGGTATTTGCATCAGTTTTCTGAGGTGGAGTTAATTTTATGCATTTCCTTAGTGCATTTTCCAACACTCATGATTCTGTAGTTGAATATTTGTTGGTTCACATGTAAAACACTCCTCAAACTTCTAGTTCACATTATTTTAGGTGACTATATATTGTCTCATCAAGAATTGGTGCATTCCCTCAATTTGCTTGGTGTTCTTATTATCTACCTCAGTTAATAAATATACATTACAGCTGTTCTTACTCCATACTATAGAAGTAGCAGTAATTTTTATTTTTCATTTTTTCAGAATGATATATTCAAAGGAATTATTGATGATAATCATTTAATGTACTGCATTCAGAGACTGTACATACATAAGCATTAATCAACCAGTATTGAGTATTTACTCCTTTATAATTTGAATCATTATATTGCCACATCATGTGCTATAGCTAACAAAATTTTTTTACTAGCCAACTCTTCAAAGGGTTGGCACACAACTCTTGTTCAGTGTTATAGTCCTATTACCCCAATCTATTATACATCTGGTTCTCTCTTAAAAGTCCCATCTGAGAATAATATCATATGACAAACAGTTATTTCAGGTGTCTATGATAACAAAGTCATGTGAAAACTCTTCATTTCTTACTCAAAACTGGACTTTCTTAATTTTTCCTTTGATGGTCTTATAATAATTAGACACATCTATCAACTCCTTATTGGTAGTCATTATTAGGTTTTTCTCAAATCATAAATGACTGCATAGATGATAATTCCACTTTTTATTACCAGGATCACATTATCTTATTGCATCATAGTAAGTATCAATATATCCTCAGGTGCTCATTTGATCAGAGTTGGTGCTCCTGATTCTAAGTGAGAAAATACTTTAAAAAAGACCTAATCAGAATATCCATGAAAATGGCCACATGGGTGAAATCATATAAACTGAACTAACATTCAGTGCATGCTTCATAACAATAGCTATAAGAAAAGCAGTAGAAGACATGATAAATAAATTCACAACATGTCTAATTAATAACAAAACTCACTTCCCAAGCCAAACAGCAGCACTAGAAAAAATAATAGCAATGATGCCAAATCAAATCATGCATGTAGATCTAGAAAAATTGTCATGATGAAGTCTACCAATACATTATAGCACTAGGGGACAACTTCACCAAGTATGTCAAAATGATACCACTAGACTCTAATAAAGTGAAAATAGTAGCTGAAAAATAATAATAGAATGGATGGTAACATTTGGCCTGGTGGAAACAATTATATCTGATCACAGAGTCCAGTTTGAAAGCAAATTATTCAAAGAAATGATAAAACTAATGGAAATAATAACACAAAAAAACTATGGCATATCACCTGCAAATAAATGGAGCAGTCAAAAGACTAAACAGAACCACAATTAAATTAATAAGAGTACTAACATCAAGAGTTAGAGGTAAAGATTGGTGAGAAGCTATTGAAATGGTAGAATACTTCTACAACACATCAGTACATGCAACCACAGGGATGACACCATACAAAGTGATGTACTACAGAGAAGCTGTAATGCCTATATCAATGCAATACCACACATACTCCAACAAACCAGACAATGAATATATAAAAAAATAAAAAATCAAGTCACAGGAATTCACAAGACAATGTGCCATAATACAAAATGATCTGCAATCAGACAAGAATGAAACTTCAACAAGAAAATTTACAGCAGACTGCACAACAATTGAGATAAGGTTTACACATACACACTACTAAAAACACAAGACATAAATCAAGTGAGGAAACTAAAAACACAATGGTCAAGGCAATTCACCATAACACAAACCTTACCAAATAATAGCTATAAACTAAATGATGGAAGGGTACTACACTTCCAAAACCTAAAACATGCAAGGATAGACAGAGAACAACTGACATTAGACAAAACACAGAGATTACAATTATAAAAGATAACAATAGCATATATAATGAAATGGAAGAATTGGACAGTATAGCAGAAGATGAATTTAAAGAATACATACCCCAACATAAAAACATCAAGGTCAAAAAAAGAATTATGCCCCAGAAAGCTGTGAAAAATAAATCTAAATAGCAATGAAATGAATAACACAAAACCAGAGAAGAGAAAAACAATAGAGAACAAATTATACTGGATTTACTTTGTTATTCTTGTCAGGTTTATTTAATTATATTAATGGAAAGCTAAACATTTGACCAAGAGAGTAGTCTTCCAGTGGACCCAAATCTAACTAAAGGTATTTCAGAGCAGTTGCATGATCCAGCCAATCATAAGTGCAGTGCTTCCCATAGCTGAGACTTCCAATGTGCTCTTAAGTTTACAAATAGGGGTTTTTATCCATTATAGCTTTCCCTCCAATCAATTCACTCATAATACATGTCATTCATAATTCACTATAAGTTAACACTTTTTATATCCAAAGTCTGAATAATAAACTTTACTACACATATGAGGCACCTCAGAGCCCTAATCATTACCAGATGGCTTGTTTGTCTATATCATTAACTTATCTGAGTCTATATCAGTTGCCATTTGACCATCAACTGACATTCAATTCTTACTTTCTGCTGACAGAATTGATTGCTCACATGTACAGAGGGCTTTCATGTATGATTATAAATATAGGGATATTACATGTAGGGAATTATAACAAGCAAATGCATCAAGGTTGCACTATCTTCCTTTACTTACTCTGACTAGGCTTCTTTTAAGGTATTCTGGTATGGCTATCCTTGATGATTGTCCCTGTATGTATAGTAGTCTGTTGTTATTCATCTTCCATGTGTATCTTTGGAGGTAGCTGTTTGCTACTTTCCCTAGCAGTTTCTTTTCATCTTTTAATTTTCCTATTATTTCTTTTAGGATGATGTTGATGTCCAGTAGCTTTTTGTATTCATTGCAACAAAGGCCATGTACATCCACATAATAGCCCATAGGATGTTATGAAGCCATTTTTTCTATGTCATTTGGCTACATTGGTACCTGCCAATATGCTGTGCATAGGTCTAAGTAGGTGTAACATTTGTATTTGCTAGCTTCATAGATTATGTTGTTGATGCTTGGAAGAGGGTATGCATCCTTTTTGGTGATATAGTTCAATTTTCTGAAATTTATACATAGTCTGTATTTGTTCCCCTGTTTAATGAATACCATTGGTGGTGCATCGGGGCCTTCACTCAGTCTGATGATCTTGCTGTCTATTAATTCATTTAGAATTTTATTGTAGTCATCTTTGAGATGCTCTGGCACTCTCCTACATGGTAGGCATATTGGTTCATCTGTTGTGGTAACATTTTATGTATTTCTCTTATGGCCTTGCCTATGCTGATCTCTCCAAAATTGAAGATTTTCTCATGTTTAGATTGATATTTTTATTAGCTTGTTTTTTATTCTCTTTTGAGATATTTGTAATCTTCTTCTTTAATTTCAGGTATTTGGTAATTTTCTTCATCTTGGTTTTTGATTATGTTAATTGTTTTATCTATTAACATTTTTTCTGTTTTTCTTTTTCTTCTGAAAATTTTAATTTTCTCTTTTTTCAAATTGACCATTCTATTGGTTGCATTTAATATTGGTATGGTTGCTTTTCCTTCTTTTACTGTGCATATACTTGACAGTAAAGATAGTTTTTTGGTGTTTATGGCTGTTTGCTTGTACATCATGATTTCTGTGTTTATTTTGTCATTGTTTGCTATTTGGCACATTTTCAAATTGTGCAGCTGTATTCTGGTGTTGTCTAGTAATTTAAATAGTATTGTGTCCTCATTTTCATTTTCTCCCTCTGTCAATATGATTTCATCTTGGACTCATATTATTCTGTTTGTGTAGTCTATTATACATCAGTTGTGTGTTAGGAAGTCATTTCATAGTATCATTTCATATTGCAGCAGGTTCCTTTCCATGTCAATTACAGTAAATGTTTGTTGGAATGTTGTGTTTGTGATCCTCATAAGTATTTTTTCTAGTTTTCCTTTAATGTTTATGTACTCTCCTGTTTTTTCATTCTGTAGGTCCTGTCCTTAAAATCTGATTTTCACTGCACAGTTGTCAGTGATAACTGATATAACTGCTCCTATGTCTATGGTGGCTTTGACCATTATCCCATTGACTACAACAGTAATTGTATTTGTCTTTATGAGGTCAGTTATTATTAGAATGTGTGCACATTTTGTTGGAGTCAGCACTCCTCTTAGTTTAAATTTTCTGAATTTTCTTTGTTTTTATTGCTACCTTTGTTTTGTTCCCCTTCATTTTCAATTATATCTTCTTCTTTGAAGTAAGTATTTCTTTCTTTAATTAGGTTGATTTGACATTTGAAATATTTCTTTGTGTGTCCCTTGTTTCCACACATCTCGAATTTTAGGTCTTTCCATTTTATTCTCCTTATTGTGCCATCTTTTAATTATATTTTTATTATTTCTTCTTTGTCTGATGGTTTTCTGTTAATTCCTTTGTTCACAACTTTACTTGTGGTCACCATTGATACTAATGTGGTTGCTTTTGTGACTGTTGATTTTTCATTTATTCTGGCATTATTTTCCATTGTGATCTGAATTGCCAGTCCCTTTGTTATCATTATATCTAAGGAGTCTTCTGCATCACATTTTATCTCAAATTGTTGCTGTAATGTCTCAGGTAGGCCTTTGCAAATGTGTGAGAACAGATCATATTTAGAATAGATTAATTCTCATGAGCTTAACTTAAGTAATTGTTCTACTTGTGGCATGTAATTTCTTAAGTCGTCTCTTCTGTTCATTTTGATTCTGTTGAGGATCATTCTATATTAGCTTTTAAATTTTTTGTCATTGTAATAAATTTGATATTCACCAATCAGTCTTTTGTAGTTTGTTTTAATTTCAATATCTAGTACTAAGTAGTGTTGATATGCTGTGCCTCCTAGGTAGTGTGGGAATCATGCAGCTGCTGTGTGTTGTGTTATTTAACGTTTTTTATGCATATTTCAAATATTTGCAGCAATTTGTTAAATGTTGATGATTGGGGTGTCTACTCTTCCTGTAAATTTTGGAATGATTGCTTTGCATGCTGGTATATTGGTTTTGTTTTCATCTGATAATATTGTACTTTTAAATATTAGTTTTGATTCCATTGGTTTATTGCAGCTTGCTTTAACTGGTTGCATTATATTATTTACCATTCTTTCTATAAATTCTTCTTGTTTCATCTGATTTGCTGAGGTCTGTGATTGTGTTGTTTGATAGATTCATTTTGTTTAATTTTTCTGGTTCTTCTGTTGTTGTTCTCTCTATTGTTTTTCTCTTATCTGCTTGTGTATTATTCATTTCATCATTATTTAGTACCATTAATCTCAGTTCATCTCTGAGATTGTTGATTTCAATATGTTTTGTCACATTTTCTTCTCTTAGGCACACAATTTCATTGTGCATTTCGTCCATTAATGTAGAATTGTGAGTGAGCTCTGGCTACTCTAGCATTACTGGGTAACTCAAGAGTTTAGATCAAAGGTTGCAAAGTCTACCATAGCAGAGAGTGATCTGCATTCTAGCCGAACAAGTTACATTGGTGGTTCACTGATTTTGCCTAACAAATAAAGAATTCCATTCCCAAAAAGAACTCCAAGAGTGACCAATTCACATGGCATCATGCTGAAGCCAAGTCTTTGAAGCCATCCTTACTCACCAAGTTGCAAATTGTGTGTCTCAAGTTTAATTTCTAGCTCAATAAACAATTCATCTCAGAGTTCTCTTATCTCACCCTCATGTAAATAAATAATAAATAACAGGCACATAATTACTGTGCATTCACATTCACCAATGGCATAGTATATTTGCAAACTGTAATTATTAAGTACATGCACAAACAGATCAAATAAAAGATGTTATTCACTACACCAAATTGTAAACTAAAGTGGTCATGATTTGGGCTGTCACCATTAAGGAGCTATTTGTCACCCCAGACCTGGTGCAGTTACATCCCAAATTGTCACCAGATCTTAAACAACAATTATCATTACAACGTCTTTAATCAAAGAAAGCTAAAGGGGGTTAGTAGATAAATAATTGAAAAGATCAAATGCAGTGGAAGGGAGCCGAATCTACTGTGCAGCTAAATTTATTGTGACGGTTTTCTGGTGGTGGTGTAATCATTCTGATTCTCTTCTTTTATGTGATGTTCCACTTCGGAGTTTACCGTAGTTTCTCATCAAATCGACTTTCCATACTGAGTTTTTCAATTAGTGCGAGAACATTTTATGACAATTCTATCTCTGCTGTAAGCAAGAGTTCTGCCTTGTTATAAAGTTTTTTTAGTGTTCACCTGTTGCTCGAAGATTATTACTCATTTCCAATAGACAGCTTGATTTAAAATGAATTGTTGAGCTTTTTACACCCGCTTAAGAATGTGATAGAGATGTCTTCAGTGACCTTTGTGTGTATAGTGGGCCATCTAATCAGCGCATTAGACTACTTAGAAAATTTGGGAGTGCAAGGAATTTTTGTGCGGCTTATAATTATTAAAAAAATTCAATTCAAAGCAAATGAGCTTAAAACTACTGCAATTGTGCTACCCACAATGTTTATGCAGATTGATGTACCAAATCTGTCATGTATTGACTTGCAAATTATTGAATTTCTTTCGCAAGGGGGTAAAGTAATTACAGAATATTGATTATTATAAAAATTTCTCAATAATTTCAGAGAAAAAACTGATTATTCGAATTTATATGAATATGGTTTTCATTTAAATTCAAAACTCAATTTTGGGAATATGATATTTTGCTACATCTTTTCTGCAGTCAACAGTGGCGTACACAAAGAGGAGATGGTGAAATATTCCTCGTCAGGTTTTCAAAATTAATTTCTGCAAAATATTTCAAAAATTGAAAATTAAGGTTATGAATTGAATATTTAGTGTCTATGTTTTCAATAATTTTGAAACTCCTTGCATTTGTTTACTCACGTTATCATGTTTGTGATGTCCCCATCCCGTCAGAAAATACTGTGTACGCCATTGCTCTCAAGTCATACATATAATCAAATAAGTTCTAGAAGATAACGCTCAAAATATTCGAAATCAGCTAATAATCTAAAATTGATATTTAGCTTCATTGAAACCTATTAGATATAATTTAGTATGTATTTCTTGAATTCAATTAAAATTATGTCAAATAAACGCACAAATAATGTCGACGTCTTCAGATGTGAAACAAAACAAATTTCCGACTAGAAAAGGTCCTCCCATAAATGGAAGAATATGTCAGCATAAGAGCGCAAAGACGCAACGTAAAAACTAAGGTCATTGCTTAAGTACCACAGGTAAATTGGAACATTGGGACGAGATATGTTCTCACACAGCCATATGATATTTCTTAGAGGTCCTTTGCAATTGACTATGGGTACATGTGAACTTAGTTAGTTAGGGGATTTATGTTGCACAGCTTGTGATGATAAACTATGACAGCATTATAATGAGTATTTTTGCCTGGAGATGAGGCGTGAGTTAACTTATGAGATTTTGTGGTGATAAATTCACCAAAAAACATCAATTGCACCCGAAAGAGAATTTTTTAAAATTGAGAGAATGCTAAAATTATTTTCTTCTCAATACATATTTATTTGCAAATTCTTTATAATTATTTTTTAAGCATTTTGGAGTCAATAGTCTTTAACATATGTAAATATGTTTACCCTCTTGCTGTTGTTGATAACAAAAGTTAAATCTTAAATTCTGGTGGATACGTTAAAATTTGCAGCTATATTCTTTTGCTGACATTTAAGATGACAAATCCTGAATTCTGTTAAAAATAGTTTAATTACATTGTGACAGATAGGACAAGTTTGAGGCTAACTGCGTCACGAGATCACATCTTTTTCCACAACATTAGAGTTATACAAAAACTATATTATTGGGAATGAAAATTATGCGAGTTATATTGTCAATAAAAGTATGACTATACTGCTTATATAAATTTGTGTTTGTGGTTTTTATATGTATATATATATATATATATATATATCCACCGCCTTTGCTTTGTACAACTTATTTGACTAATTTGAGGGTGCGACAGCGCGCGACAGATATTAACCAACACAAAACTGTGCTAAAATTTTCCTATATTTACATATTCTCGTTCCTATTTATACGAAATACTAAAACGCTATTAACATAATTACAATATAAAAAATTATTGAATTGGAAAAAAGTTTAAGTGGTTGAGATCAGAACCTGAAAGAAGTTATAAAAGTGGACATAGGTTGACCGGGGTCGTGGGTGGGTTCCTCCCCTATGTCATTCGGAATAGATGTGGTATAAGAGACAGTATATATATATATATAATACTCAAAAACATTTAGTTAATACCTTAGTTTCTTCTTGGTATGATGAGCATATTCTAACGCAGAAAGAATATATCTTGAATAAAAGTATGACTTTACTGTTTATATAAATTTGTGTTTGTGGGTTTTTGTATACACACATATATATGAACATTATACATACACATATATATATATATATATATATATATA
>CABFPE010000656.1:151552-166061 GCA_900660155.1 Hofstenia miamia | reverse complement strand
GTCATAGTCTGCAAGTCCTGAAAATAAATCAAAAAATGCAAAAAAAACATATATTTGTCCACAGAGTATTTCCCTAATGACTGCGATTTTAAAGAAAAACTTCTCCGCCTGATTAAATGATTTCCTTACCATGCATGCATACACATGTACTCATTTAAGATGTAATTTACAATTTGTCCTTCAAGGGAAATAATGTTATATTTATTGATGATGTTTTATGAGAAAAAACCAATTGAACAGCATAAGTCTTTTAATGGGCTTATCTAGTAACATCTGTATATTCTGAGTTATTGGTTTATTATTCATGAGGATGACATAGTTAGCAATTTTCGATTTTATTGCATTTGAAGAAAGATATTCAGTTGCTTAAAACTTCTTCAATGATTCGGTGGCCATCTCTACTTTTCCTTCTTACATTTTCTTCTTTCGGAAATGCAGAACATTGTGTTAAGACTCCAAACCATAAGTGGTTTCATTTCAAAATTCGACCGATTAATTCATATAATGGAGAAATATGGGGAAATGAAGTGCATATCTACCTTGCATCCGATGATTCTACCGATTTTGAGTATATTAAAAACTATGATTATGGTCATTACTTTCGAGAAGGAGAGCGCTGGCAATTTAATGACTATGTTTGCGAGAGCTTAGTTATATCTATCCGTTGCACGTGCAAATATGTAACTTCATTCCCGTCTTTTCAGAAATTTTTTAAAAATAAATAATATATTCGCACCGAAGAGGTAGTTGGCATAGATGGTGATGTTGATATTTACAAGGATAAGGATTTCTCTGATCACGAGTATGGACTTCAATCAAACGATGATCAAACGTGTGAATTGGTTTATTTTACATATAAAGGTCAAAAAGAGGCAGTAAAAATGCATGGTAGCTTCAATTTTAGTTATACAGTAAGGGATAAGTGCTTTCTACTCTATGAGACATTGCACAATATCAACTATGCAGACTAAGTTTTTAGATCAGCGTGTTATATAAATCCCAAATATATCTACGACTTCAAATGTTTATTTCTCAGCAATTCGATATATATATATCAAAAATTTGTTTGAATTTCAAATTGCAGGTTTTTTCTTATTGTAATGTATTGTTGTTCGGAATTCCCAAATGTTACTAAATTTAAAATCCAAATGCTATTAAAAAAGTGGAGATTGCTTTACTGCCATTGCTTTTAATGCCAAAATTCAAATTTTAAAAATTCCTCTATTTTTTGAAGGTTGTTATACGGTTTTCAATAGAAAAAAAGTTTTTAATTTTTTTCTTCAGATAGCTGTATTTTTACTTTGCTAATAAATTTATTAGAAATTTAATGACAGATGCGATATGGACATTAATTAAATAACGTGTGATGCATTAATTATGAGCCACTTTGTGTGTCTCTATATATTGAATTTTAACGTCATAAATTTAGCGGCCAATGACAATTTTATATTGATTGATGTGTTGTTAACGCGTGTATATGCATTTAAAGGCACACAGTTATGCACAACTTTCATTTTTTGCATTAGAAAATGTCTGTGATTAAAAAGGCTGATGTCGCTGTACCCTGATATTTGAAGGAATCACTACGCGAAAAGTTACGGCAACTTGGTTGTGCAAAGTTGTCTGTCAATCGTGTCACCAGAAGACTAAAAAAGGAGGCCACGTTTATACTATGTGATCGATCACGCGTGATCTGTCACATTTTGATAAAATCGCACGTCTAACCACCGAGATAATTAGCGATGTGACTGTTTAAGTAATTTTTCTTGCTACCAATCACGTAGTCTAACCGTAGCCTTATAATATGCGTGTGCACAACTCCGCTCCAAGAAAATTAAGTGGCACTCAAATATAGCAGATTTCACTATTGTTTAATAACTCTTGTTGTGGGTCTCAAGAAAGAATGCGCGAAAGATGAATGTACATCAAACAACGATAGGAAGAGTGTTAAAGAGAGATCTTGGAATTCACTATTGTCACAGAAAGTAGATGTCCATGTACAAGGAAGCACAAAAGAAGCAAGTCGTAATAGATGACGAGGCATATGTGTCCTAGAATGATAGGTCATTGTTTTAAGGGCGTGGATTCTATACAAATGCGTTTGACACTGCTTCTGATGATGTAAAAATATTTCCGTTAAAAAATTGTCATTCAAAGTGGGATTTTGGTATGCCATTTAAGATTGCAGGATGTCTGAAGCATAAATATGGAGCAAGGAACTCGCTATTAATGGTCCAAGATGCAAAATGCACTGTTTACAACTTCGTCTTTTTCCCTTCCTTCGACGCAATGACATTATAGCTCAATATTTGTTTTGGTCTGACAAAGCCTCTACTCCGGTTCTCAATTATCTTCGAAACCAACAAGTTAATGTTGTGCCCAAGATCGATAACCCAACCAATCTCCCACAATGTCGGCCAATTTAAAATTGTCATTAAGAGAGCAATCTTCGCTGATAATTTTGGGACAAAAAATGCAAAGGAATTGATGAAAGGTACCATCGAAATCTTCATACAAAGTCAGGAGCTATTGAGACCTGTGTACAGTGGACTTTCAGGACGAGTTAGGAAGCTGCTCGACAAAAATGTAACATTTTGTCTATCTCTGGTGAAAATATAAGGTTTCTATGGACATTTAATTTATTTTATAAAAGGTTTTAATGGTAGCTCATAATTAATACATCACACGTTACAACTACAGTTTTTCAAAATACTAGCAGAGGACAAATGTGCATAATAACTGAATCTAGTGAAAAACGAAAATCTCAATACACCAGAAATAGGACCAGACTTGAGCTAGCATGAATTATTAGATAACAAAATATTATGAAAATAGTTGCTATACTTCTGGACTATCCTTTACATTAAATATTAAATTGTGATGAACATTTATCAATTATAGAGAGTAGTTACAATATGTGAAGTTTTATCCAGTCTCCATGTAATACAATTCATTTTGAATTTAAATATTCTATTTATAAGTAATCCTCGATACATTCGATTATATTTCAAATACAGATGTAGTTTTTAAGCAAGAAAGCATTTTTTATTAAATAAGGTAACATTTTATGAGAACATGCAGGTGAGTTTCAATTTCAACAATCTTTGCAGTTGTCTATCATCTTTTCTGATTTCTAATACTAAAATGTAAATGCCCGTATTCGAACAGCATAATGAAAGGATAAAGATTATCTGTTTTCAGCTAATTTGAACAATTTCTAATAAGATATTTTAGCAATATGTTAAAAATTTCATGCTAGTCTCAGCATTCAATGAAAATGTCAACCAATAGGTAGTTCAGATCGAAAACATGTAATGCGGTATACTTATTTATTAATAAAATTAGTTGTTAAATTGCACGTTTTAAGCAAAGTTGAATTATTTATACAAAAATTATTAAATTCTTGACAGTTTGGAGCAAATAAAAAACCATAGTAGTAATATAAAACCTAGTAAGGTACGTGCCAAATTAGACATTTGTGATCTTATCTTGCATGGGTAGGGTGTAATTTTGTATTTTAGCTGTCTGTCTATCTTTGACGTCATTGGAAACTATTCAGATTTGTTGTAATTTTGTTGACAAATAAAATTAAGTAGCAATCTATTGATCAAAATGTGACAAATTTTTTCATATGCATAAAGGTTAAGCAATTTTTGAAATTCCATGAAATTCGAATTCTATAAGTTGCAATCTATTGTTCGAAATATAAAAGTTTTTTTATACACATTATATAAACAATTCTCAAATTCCATTGAAATACTTTCTATATTCAAAAATTTCTTGTTTTGGATTACAAACATTATATTTCTAATTTTTTCGGCAAAATTTGCAATTAATAATTATTTTCAAATAAAAATATTTTTTATCATTGAGAAATAGTAATACATGCTTTCACAGTCGCATACTCTCACCATACAGAGAAAACGAACATTTATAAATACCACATTGAATTACAAAGACAATATAAAAATTCACTAATAAATGATGATACAGTTCATATAGGGATTTCAACTGCAATACAAGGAACATTGTTTATATTAGTCATATCTTCATATTGGGATGAAAATTCTGTAGGAAACATACACAATGTGTATTTGGACGTTATGAATATCACAAGGTAGTATCTAAATTAATAATTAATTAAAAATTCAAACGAGGTGAGGTTCACAGAATAAAATAAATTACAAGTTTAAGCAAATGCAGTTAAAAAAACAAACGAGGTTTTTATTTATTATGAAATATATGATTAATCGGAAGGCAAACCCACAGCAATTCTTTAAAATAAAATTGATTACATTTTTAAAAAAAATATCTGTAAAAGTAATTATGAATATTATCGCAAAAAGCCTTAAAAATCAAAAAAATTGGCAGAGATTTAATTATATAAGAAGCTCAACAAAAGTTTGAATTCCTTCATATATATGGCGGCTGTGTATTTTCATATGTGCATAAACTTGCATTTCTCACAGACAATGGTAACATTACAAAAATTTTTATCTATATCCCTTTGTTCAAATGTTAAATGTATGGAAATATAAAGATTGTTATCTACCAAATTAATAAACAGTCTTCTAACAAACTATATAAACATGAAATTTAAATCACTTTATAAATTATCATAATTAAAGTAAAACGATATATTAATCAATGTCTCTTGTACAAAAGATAAAATGAAATAAATAATTTTTTCAGGGCGTTTTTCTCGTTTAATTCAAAAATATAATATTTGCAAGTAGGAATTTTTACTTGAAATGTTTCAAAATCGTTGATAACAAATTTTGTTATATATATTAGTGTCGTAAATTTGTAATTATCGTTCATTGATATATGCATATATATATATATATATATATANCTATTCAGATTTGTTGTAATTTTGTTGACAAATAAAATTAAGTAGCAATCTATTGATCAAAATGTGACAAATTTTTTCATATGCATAAAGGTTAAGCAATTTTTGAAATTCCATGAAATTCGAATTCTATAAGTTGCAATCTATTGTTCGAAATATAAAAGTTTCTTATACACATTATATAAACAATTCTCAAATTCCATTGAAATACTTTCTATATTCAAAAATTTCTTGTTTTGGATTACAAACATTATATTTCTAATTTTTTCGGCAAAATTTGCAATTAATAATTATTTTCAAATAAAAATATTTTTTATCATTGAGAAATAGTAATACATGCTTTCACAGTCGCATACTCTCACCATACAGAGAAAACGAACATTTATAAATACCACATTGAATTACAAAGACAATATAAAAATTCACTAATAAATGATGATACAGTTCATATAGGGATTTCAACTGCAATACAAGGAACATTGTTTATATTAGTCATATCTTCATATTGGGATGAAAATTCTGTAGGAAACATACACAATGTGTATTTGGACGTTATGAATATCACAAGGTAGTATCTAAATTAATAATTAATTAAAAATTCAAACGAGGTGAGGTTCACAGAATAAAATAAATTACAAGTTTAAGCAAATGCAGTTAAAAAAACAAACGAGGTTTTTATTTATTATGAAATATATGATTAATCGGAAGGCAAACCCACAGCAATTCTTTAAAATAAAATTGATTACATTTTTAAAAAAAATATCTGTAAAAGTAATTATGAATATTATCGCAAAAAGCCTTAAAAATCAAAAAAATTGGCAGAGATTTAATTATATAAGAAGCTCAACAAAAGTTTGAATTCCTTCATATATATGGCGGCTGTGTATTTTCATATGTGCATAAACTTGCATTTCTCACAGACAATGGTAACATTACAAAAATTTTTATCTATATCCCTTTGTTCAAATGTTAAATGTATGGAAACATAAAGATTGTTATCTACCAAATTAATAAACAGTCTTCTAACAAACTATATAAACATGAAATTTAAATCACTTTATAAATTATCATAATTAAAGTAAAACGATATATTAATCAATGTCTCTTGTACAAAAGATAAAATGAAATAAATAATTTTTTCAGGGCGTTTTTCTCGTTTAATTCAAAAATATAATATTTGCAAGTAGGAATTTTTACTTGAAATGTTTCAAAATCGTTGATAACAAATTTTGTTATATATATTAGTGTCGTAAATTTGTAATTATCGTTCATTGATATATGCATATATATATATATATATATATATATATATATATATATATATATAAAACTCTCAAAAATAAAGAATAACATATTTATTTTACAATTTAAAAAATTGTTTACACTGTTAAATTTCATCAGTGCCTTGTATATTAAGAGTTAAATAAATACTGCTAGTATCATTAAAGTGAATGAACCCACCATTTGATGTATGGAAGCTAATTATTATTCATTGATAGAATTTGAATTTGGTTTATAAATTACATGAGCCTTTTCATAATTGTTGAATACTTATAGTTTACAATATATACTGTGAATAAAGATATTTCATCCAAAAACAAGATGCACTCTGATAATGCTGACAGATGATTACATCAGTATATATTAAAATATCATGCATTGCATTTAAAATATGAAAACTGTATTCAGCTGTTTTCAAACCATTGACTGTGCGATAGTGACGATCAAAACCCAAAATTTCACCTTCCTAATTCAATTCAAATTCATAAGGCGGTTCATTTTTTATGACTACTACTCCACTGATGATTTCAAAATCCAATTTCGGTCCTGTTGTAATCAATTGCAAATGTGAAAAAGTACTATATAGTTTTTCAAAACTTTTTGAATTATTTGTTTAAGGATTAACAACCGTCAACTATTTTCCTTTTAGAATTTGAATATTTTAACGGAATGCTTTTGTCATTTTCGAGACATTGAATAAATATAGTTTCCTGAGCTTTTTGAAGATGTAGTTTACTCTTAGATTAATAACCATCTTGCTGGAAAGACGTGTTAGTGAAAATCGAAATAGATTAAACAGTTAATTTGTTTTGCTAAGGTGATCATTCCCATGAGTACGAAAAATATTAGATTCAATTTTAAAATGATGAAGAAAGACTCATACTTCTGAAAAACTTATTCTTCCATTGAGGCACTCTATGTCGATTACGCGCAAACTGCCCTCCTTCATTCGCTTTCATGTTGGCCGACGACAGCTTGCATTAATCCCAACTTCTATTTACTTTCAATTCCAATAATTTCATTTGATTTTCATTAATGAAGATAGCCATTGTTCTTGCGTTGCTTTTAACCTACGGGTACATTAAACTATTGATTTAGCTGTTTAAATATTATTTCATGGCATAACATCATTGCATATTGACTAAATATTTTTGGTTATAATCCTTCTCTTGTTGGATATTTATGTGTGCACAAATTAATTCAATTATAGGAAACCAAAATACTGAAAGTCTGTTACATTATTTTGAGAGATATAAAAGTTCGCCCATTTTTCTCTGGAACGAAAATTCTTGAAAGTAATTAATTTAAATTTTGCAAGTTTTCCTAAAGGAAGGTGAACTTGTCTTGGTATTTTCATTAATAAACTGGATGAAATCCAAAAATTAGTTTCAGATATCAAATTAGGTGTTTGAGAATTACCTTGATATTAATAAAAATTTTCAAAATAATAAACTACATATGTCTAAACAATTTTTCGAATCGAGTAACGTCTCTTAACGTAAATGTTATTTGAATAATTTATTAATATTTGAAATTAAATTCATTTTGCTGATAAATATATTTTACATACAAATTGAAAAAGCTTACACTATGTGTAAGAAGACAAAAATTTCCCTGTATTAACTTGCGCCTAGCTGTGATTCTAATTTTATCCTTCAATTTTTCAGCGCCTCAAGCGCACTGATTATGTTTACCCTATGTCAGAAGCAGTGATACGTGATAGCCTCCAAAGGATTTCGTAATTTACCTGTTTAAGGCAACATCGCGAGAAGATTACATTTAGATATCTATGATGTATACATAAAATATTCTGATAAATATAGTAAATGTATTTCTCCAATTTAGAGGCTCTGAAATTCAGAATTTTGATAACCACACATTGATTATTCTGTAATATGCGACGGATCATAACACGACTATTCTTTCAAATTCAACAAAAAATCTTAATTATCTCTTAAATATTGCTTTAATCGTTCTGAAGCCTCTTTCAATCGCTTTTAAATAGAACATCACGCCTAGAAACTATTTTCAAGTTAATTGATTAAAGGATTCTCACAGAAATTGATAATTCTCCAATTTTTATATTGGAAATGTATTTTTATATATTAGTTTTAACAAATGAGGTTTATGAACTAATAGTGAATTTTGATTAGTTGCTAGCAGCTGATAAATGAATTGTGATTGGTTGAAAAAGTGTAACCACTTATAATAAAATCCTCTTTCCATTTATCAAATTTTAAAAGTGAGTTTTTGACAAAAGAATTTCCTCTATTTCCAGGTTGGAGGAAAAATTTAGAAGATATAATTCATGATTTAAATATGTATACACTTAGATCAATTCATTGCTTTGAGGAGCAAAATATATTCATATAAAGTTAATGATAAAAAAATACTTTGATTGAAAGGACCAACAAAAGTTGGTAAAGAAAAATTAACAATTGATGAATATAAAAATTGCTTAGACACTAAAAATATTAGTATTCCTAGCAACTATACATTGTGAAATGAAAAACATTAAATTAGTTTAATTAACCAGAAAATCGTCATTATCAACATTTGCCGATAAAAGGTATTACATCAATAATTTACAAAATATTCCGAATGAATATACCTTTCATATTAAGTAAAACCATAGGGTAAATTCTAGAAATAGTGTCGCCGTAGTTTTTGCAACAAGCGCAGTAAAATCAGGCATTTCTAAAAATCCCGCTTTTTCATATTTAATCAGTATGAAAATGTTAAAAAATTAAGTTAAAAAAATAATTTTTAGGTGGCTTCATATATCAATCCCCCGTTTTATTTATTACTGTCAATTTCTTTTAAATATTATTGCTTGAAAAGTTAAAATTGACTATGGTAATTTCATAGTGACTCAACTTTTAAGGATTGCCTCATAATTTATTCATTGGTTCTTAATGAATTATAAAATTCGTGAAGCTAAACTTGGTGAATTAAAAAGTTAATTAACAAAAGGGAGTGTATTTTATTATAGATAAATTTAAATTATTAGAAATGAAAGAAATGTGTATTAAAATTAAGCATAATCTACATGCACATGCATAACATATATCATGTGCAGTAAAATTTTTGTTGACCTGGATCGAGCTGCAACTTAAGAAAAGTTAAATTATAATCTGACACCTGGCCAAGCAAACAGCTATAGAAGTTGTGCGAACCCAATAACATGATTCCATGCAAGTGGAGTTCTCCACTCTACATCAGATGTGGTGTAGTATACACACATCATAATGTATATACATTATGTTTTATAGCGAACACCCAACCTCTATATTTGCAGACTTATTGCGTGAGTCTGCTCTGACGTGTAAGTATTCTCTTTTTCTAAGTATTTATATTTCTTAATTGCTATGCGTAATGATTTTTGGACACATTACATTGCATTGCATTGCATTACAAGCCAATTTAGCATTCCAGTTTTAATATTTTTTCAACATAGTAAGTTAGGCACAATTTCTGATTTGAAAATAATACATAACATTTCGTTCAATGTGCTATATAGAGTAGGAATTCACTTATATTTTCATTTTTTTATAATTCCACAGTATTAATATTAAAGCTTTAGAAATAATTGCAATTTACAAAATTGCATTTTAATTCATTTTGTGCAAAGCTTAGAGTTTTTATGCACTAATTAAATGTCTTTGATAGAAGCATACGATGTTTCGAATTTAGGTCAGTAAAAAAACAATATTGAAAGTGAGACAAGCAGAATGCATGTATGATTTGTTTATTATAATTGTTTAATATTACATTGCGTAAGTGATAAAGATATCGCATGCCTGCAGTCATTTTTTGAATCTTATTCAGTAAAAAATTTCCAAATATTAATTCACCATCTATCTCAACTCCTAAATAGCTGACTGACTTACCTTGTTTATTGGCTTATTATTGATCTTGATAATTCTATATCACTTTCTAGGTTTCTTTGTGCTTTCAGTGATAAAATTATAATTTGTGTTTTTTAAATATTTGTTTGTAAAATAATTGTTTAATTTTACTACATTTGTTTCGAGGTTTTTTGAGAAATCAAAAGCATTTTATGCGGTGCTTATTAGGCATGTGCTGTCGGCATATTGGTAAATGTCGCTTTGTTTAACATGTTTTATTATATCATTTACATAAATTGCAAATAAAAAAGGTCTTTGCGAAACCAAAATTGTTTGTACGACAGGTACATGATGTTTTCAGATATTCAGTGCTTAATGCCTTGTAGATTCGTTTTGCAATGGAATTGCATTGCATCACAAGACAATTTAATAGTCCAGTCTTATTTTTTTATTTTCAAAATAGTAAGGTAGACATTATTTCTGATTTACAAATGATACATGCAATTACATTCTATGTGCTATATAGAGTAGGAATTCACTAATGTTTTAGTTTTTTAAACTTCCACTGTATTAAAGCTTCAGAAATAATAGCAAGCTAGAACATTGCAGTTTAATTAATAAGAAAAAGCCCTTGTGTATAAAAGTCAATTAACTTCCGAATGTGATTTTGAATTTTTGTGAGATCAAATTCGCGAAATTTTGTAAATTTTTACATTTTTTAGTATGAAATTTTTATGAAAATTATAATGGTAATAGATGGACGCGGGTGTAATTAATATAAACGTATTGCCCCACACCCGCTGGGAGTGGGCACGAAACTGGACCTCATCGCACCCGCATGTTTCTTTAGAAAAATTCACCAGTAACGCACTCGCTATTTTCTAAATTTCGCATGTCGATAAAATAATTAAGTAAAACAATGTCAATCACTTAATTGACTTTCTATTAACTTTGTTTATTTATGTGAATGATGATGTCAAATATGTTGGATTATATAGATTTCGTAGCATAATTAATATTGAATTAACTTAGTATTACACATGTAACAAAATAAATATGTCCACCCGCACAGCAACCTCTGTGACAGATGCAATTCAGAACCCACGGCACCCCGCGCGGTTAAACCCGCTGTAGGAGATGGCGTGATTGAATGCACCTGTTGAATTCTGAGAATTAACGTCGCGAAGAATTTGGAACTCTCATTAAATGAATTTTCGTTGATGCAGAGAAGAGTGCATTTTAATAATCTAATCTAATAAGTGAATTGACAACATTAGTATATCGAGATAATTTCAAACTCGTTCAAGATAACATGAATTTATGATTGAGGTCAAAATGATGTTCAAATGAAAGATTTTTATCCAAGAATAAACCAAAATTTTAAGACCTTCCCAGGTTCTAGCACTAATTTCAAATATAGAAACAGGCATTTTGACACGTTTAAGAAAAGGTTCAAAACTTGATGACCTCTGTCTTGCTTGGGTTTAACCCTATTTATACTGGGGTTGCGGGCGGATTCCCCCACTTTGATGGATTTTTGTGCATAACTTTTTTGCTCTTACATTTTGTGAGTATTTGTTGAAATTAATCTTATAATTTATATGTATATTTTCTATAAGTACCAATTTTTTAAAACAATTGAATACAATAGAAAGCAATAGCAAGTAAAAAATCATGTTTCCTATAACAAATATGCCTCTACTTATCCTATGTATACCTGTTATACGATTTATCAGTTTATTAACACATGAAAATTATCTTCTATTGCAAGACACTGTGGTTTTATTGTGAATACTGTTATTATTGTCTCAAAATATTTCCAAAAACTTCATGCCCATTTTTACAGAAACCCAACAACAGTTATTGTTTAAATCCATTGTTCTATTGTACTTGTACTCTACCTTGACCTCTTCTGGCCAAACAAAATTAAATCTTTCCTACTTCAGAAACAAAATACTCACTTTTGAGTTGTTAGAAAATTTCAAGAAAATCACGATTTTTGATCATCTAAAACCACCTGTTGTGGCCACCTGCTAGTACCTACCTTCAAATCAACTCCAAATGAGCAAGGTATCCTTTGGATTAGTAGAACAGGAGTTATGAAGAGTGGCGGAATCCACCCGTGGTATTACACCAGCCAAAAAAGCCCGGTATATATAAGGTTAATGTAAAGCAATTTGATTTGAAGTGAGGGGATTTACAATGAATCAATATATGATTTATGACATTTAAAAATTTCTTATTTTCAAATCACAAACTTTTAAAAACCGTGTTACAGAATATAACCATTTAGATGATAGTTATTTCTGAAATTTTGTTATAATTTTGTGTATATCAATGCATATTACAATATACATGACATCCTCAGTGTCTAAAAATGCTTTGTATGGGCAAATTTGACAGTGTTGTTGCACATTTTGCTGTCAGGATTTGTGTGAGAAATTTTATCATGTGCTACATGGATTGGATCTGTGGACATTTCTTGTGGCGTGGTGTTGTGTTGTGCGGGTTGTGGGTCAAAAAATGTCACCACACTCCAAGACTGCCAATCACAATGCGATCTCAATTATTTCTATAGCATGGTGATAAAAAAGTGGAATGGTAGCTGCGCTGCTCATATTTTGATTTGAGTTTTCTCTATGGTAAAAATCAGTGGAAAAATTTAGTTTTGGATATACTTTTGAATATGCAGTTTGCTGAACCACCTTAACGTTGACACTACCTGACCCAATCTGTAGATCAAACCTGTGATACATATAAAAAAATTAAAAATATTTTTTTCATTTAGATTGGAGTAATAAACATTGGGTGAGACTGATATAGTTGAAATGGTTTTACAGATATTTTTTTAATCTATTACAAATATTGAAATTGGGTTAGGATAACAAACAAAAAGAAACATTAGAATATTGGATGGAAAATTTTTTGAAATAAAATATATCCTTTTAAGGAGTAGGCATGTGTTGAAACTTTTCTATTATACGAAGATTTGTAGAACTTACAAATGAAGCTTACGATGATTAATATTAATTACGTTGAGTAAGGTTGCGAAAATGTAAATTTTCTGAAATTAATCAGATATACTTTGTGAAAAGCTCGATATGGACGCACATACCCACAGATCTTATTTGGTAGATAGTGTGTCCAACCATTCTACAATGGGCGGGACTATGCCGCTTTATAAGCTAATGTCCCGGCTCCTGATTTAAAAAATATTCCCACCTAAATATCTTATTATGTCACTTATTCAATCTTACAGCTAAAAGAATCTTACTCACAAATATGTACATTATCATTTTACATATTATTTTGTAAATTCATTTTGGGCATTGTTTTTTACTAATGGGAAGACTAATGGCATTTACATATTACTATGTGGGACATCCTCTTAGGATGTTAACCTTAATCCAAAATTGAGACAATAAAATTTCATGCAACTATTAAAAACTTTCATTACTCTATGGGATAAAATTAGAATCACAGCTGGGCGCAAGTTAATACAGGGAAACTTTTGTCTTCTTACACCTAGTGTGAATCTTCAATTTGTATGTAAAATATATTTATCAGCAAAATGAATTTAATTTCAAATATTAATAAATTATTCAAATAACATTTACGTTAAGAGACGTTACTCGATTCGAAAAATTGTTTAGACATATGTAGTTTATTATTTTGAAAATTTTTATTAATATCAAGGTAATTCTCAAACACCTAATTTGATATCTGAAACTAATTTTTGGATTTCATCCAGTTTATTAATGAAAATACCAAGACAAGTTCACTTTCCTTTAGGAAAACTTGCAAAATTGAAATTTAATTCTTTTAAGAGGTTTGTTTGCAGAGAAAAATGAGCGACCCCGAAGGTTAAAAGCAATGCAAGAGCATAGAGAAGGGATGACAAAATTTTTGATTGTGGGCTTCACTTTTTTTGGTACAACGGCTATCTTCATTTATGAAAATCAAATGAAATTATTGTAATTGAAAGTAAATAGAAGTTGCCATTGATTACAACAGTACCGAAATTGGATTTTGCAATCACCAGTGGAGTAGAAGTCATAAAGAATGATACACCTTATGAATTTGAATTAAATCAGGTAAATGAAATTTTGGGTTTTGATCGTCACTATTGCACAGTCAATGGTTTGAAAACAGCTGAACACAGTTTTCATATTTTAAATGCAATGCATGATATTTTAATATATACTGATGTAATCACCTGTCAGCATTATCAGAGTGCATCTTGTTTTTGGATGAAATATCTTTATTCACAGTATATATTGTAAACTATAAGTATTCAACAATTATGAAAAGATTCATGTAATTTATAAACCAAATTCAAATTCTATCAATGAATAATAATTAGCTTCCATACATCAAATGGTGGGTTCATTCACTTTAATGATACTAGCAGTATTTATTTAACTCTTAATATACAAGGCACTGATGAAATTTAACAGTGTAAACAATTTTTTAAATTGAAAAGAAATATGTTATTCTTTATTTTTGAGGGTTATATATATATATATAT
>CABFPE010000656.1:122177-134019 GCA_900660155.1 Hofstenia miamia | reverse complement strand
AGAATGGAAGTATACTTCCGTTCTTATAGATTCAGTTTTCAAATATTTGGTCTCTGTAAAATACTAACAAAACAAAACGCATGTATTTTATAAGATATATTTGTATAGATATGCAACAGCTGCAAGAATGGAAGTATACTTCCGTTCTTATAGATTCAGTTTTCAAATATTTGGTCTCTGTAAAATTCTAACAAAACAAAACGCATGTAACCCTTTGTTAGGAGATCTGACAGGTTTTAGGTTTTGTTTAAGAAAGGGATGTCCGGAAAAGGTAGGTTTTCTAAAAAATGTAAAAAAAATTGATTAAAAACATATTGGTACATAGTTAAAAAGGGGGTATAATTGAATAATTATTTATATGGGTATGGCTGTAGTTTTTTTACTGCCTTGCTGCCAAATCCAGAATTTCGAAAAAACACCTTTTTTCTTATCAAAATCAATAGAAAAGTATAAAAAGTTATTGAAAACTGATCATTTTGAAAAAGCTGCATATATACTACCCTGCTTATCTTTACTACTTATGTTTCCTACAGAATTTCCATCCCAATATGAAGCTATAACGAATATAAACAATGTTCCTTGCACTGCAGTTGAAATCCCTATATGAACTCTATCATCATTTATTAGTGAATTTTTATATTGTCCTTGTAATTACATTTATTATTTATAAATATTCGTTTTCTCTGTATGGCGAGAGTATGCGTCTGTGAAAGCATGTATGGCTTTTCTCAATGATAAAAAATATTTTTATTTGAAAATAATTATTAATTGCAAATTTTGCCGAAAAAACTAGAAATATAATGTTTGTAATCCAGAACAAGAAATTTTTGCATATAGAAAGTATTTCAATGGATTTGGAGAATTGTTTATGTAATGTGTATAAAAAAACTTTTATATTTCGAACAATTGATTGCAACTTATAGAATTCTAATTTCATGGAATTTTAAAAATTGCTTAACCTTTATGCGTATGAAAAAAATTGTCACATTTTGATCAATAGATTGCTACTTAATTTTATTTGTCAACAAAATTACAACAAATCTGAATAGTTTCCAATGACGTCAAAGATAGACAGACAGCTAAAATACAAAATTACACCCTACCCATGCAAGATAAGATCACAAATGTCTAATTTGGCACGTACCTTACTAGGTTTTATATTACTACTATGGTTTTTTATTTGCTCCAAACTGTCAAGAATTTAATAATTTTTGTATAAATAATTCAACTTTGCTTAAAACGTGCAATTTAACAACTAATTTTATTAATAAATAAGTATACCGCATTACATGTTTTCGATCTGAACTACCTATTGGTTGACATTTTCATTGAATGCTGAGACTAGCATGAAATTTTTAACATATTGCTAAAATATCTTATTNAAATTGATAAATATTCATCACAATTTAATATTTAATGTAAAGGATAGTCCAGAAGTATAGCAACTATTTTCATAATATTTTGTTATCTAATAATTCATGCTAGCTCAAGTCTGGTCCTATTTCTGGTGTATTGAGATTTTCGTTTTTCACTAGATTCAGTTATTATGCACATTTGTCCTCTGCTAGTATTTTGAAAAACTGTAGTTGTAACGTGTGATGTATTAATTATGAGCTACCATTAAAACCTTTTATAAAATAAATTAAATGTCCATAGAAACCTTATATTTTCACCAGAGATAGACAAAATGTTACATTTTTGTCGAGCAGCTTCCTAACTCGTCCTGAAAGTCCACTGTACACAGGTCTCAATAGCTCCTGACTTTGTGTCAAGATTTCGATGGTACGTTTCATCAATTCCTCTGCATTTTTGGCTCAAAATTATCAGCAAAGATTGCTCTCTTAATGATCGCTTGACAATTATCAATTGGCCGACATTGTGGGAGATTGGTTGGGTTATCGATCTTGGGCACAACATTAACTTGTTGGTTTCGAAGATAATTGAGAACCGGAGTAGAGGCTTTGTCAGACCAAAACAAATATTGAGCTATAATGTCATTGCGTCGAAGGAAGGGAAGAAGACGAAGTTGTAAACAGTGCATTTTGTATCTTGGACCATCAATAGCGAGTCCCTGGCTCCATACGTATGCTTCAGACACCCTGCAATCTTAAATGGCATACCAAAATCCCACTTTGAATGACAATTTTTTACATCAGCGGAAGCAGTGTCAAACGCCTTGTATAGAATCCATGCCCTTGAAACAATGACCTATCATTTTAGGACACATATGCCTCGTCGTCCATTACGACAACTGGATGTGGAACTTGAAACGCAAAGATGGACTTGCTTCTTCTGTGCTTCCTTGTACATGGACATCTTCTTTCTGTGACAATATTGAATTCCAAGATCTTTCTTTAACACTCTTCCTATCTTTGTTTGATGTACATTCATCTTTCGCGCCATCTTTCGTTGAGACCCACAACAAGAGTTATTAAACACTAGTGAAATCTGCTGTCTTTGTATGCCACTTAATTTTCTTGGAGCGGAGTTGTGCACGCGCATATCAGTAAGTGTACCTTCTTTTTTAGTCTTCTGATGACACGATTGACAGACGACTTTGCACAACCAAATTGCCGTCACTTTTCGCGTAGTGTAATCGGTCCAATATCAAGGTACAGCGACATCAACCTTTTTAATCACCGACATTTTCTAATGCAAAAAATGAAAGTTGTGCATAAATGTGTGCCTTTAAATGCATATAAACGCGTTAACAACACATCAATCAATATAAAATTGTCATTGGCCGCTAAATTTATGACGTGAAAATTCAATATATGGAGACACACAAGGTGACTAATAATTAATGCATCTCACGTTATGAAAATTTACGATATTTGCCCAATAAATTTTTTGAAAATAGTTGCATATATTTGCAAAATTTTTATACCTAACTGTAATATATAACCATTTTTTTAATCTTTAATAAATTGCATAACTATTTAATTTTTAAGTACGAAACCTGTACTAAAAGAGCATATAATTAATGTCACTATCGCATCTGTCATTAAATTATTAAAAAATTTATTAACAAATTAAAAATACAGCTATCTGAAGAAAAAAACTATTCTATTGAAAAGCGTATAAGAACCTTTAAAAATGAAAGAATTTTTAAAATTTGAATTTCAGCATTAAAAGTAATGACAGTAAAGCTGGCACATATTTTTTAATAGCATTTGGATTTTAAATATAGTAACATTTGGGAATTCCAAAATACAACAATATATTACAATATGAAAAAACCTGCAATTGGAAATTAGAAAAATTTTTTATATATATATATATATATATATGATAAAAAATAATTGTTGGAGGTGGTATTTTTATTTGTTTTTTAAACACGCTGATCTAAAAAAATATTCTGCATAGTTGTTGTTGTTCAGTATCTTACCATAGGGTGGAAAGCACTTACCCCTTACTGTATAATTAAAATTGAAGCTCCCATGCATTTTTACTGCCTCTTTTTGACCTTTATATGTAAAATAAACCAATTCACACGTTTGATCATCGTTTGATTGAAGTCCATACTCGTGATCAGAGAAATCTTAATCCTTGTAAATATAAACATCACCATCTATGCCAACTACCTCTTCGGCGCGAATATATATTTTATTCTTAAAAAAATGTTGAAAAGACGGGAATGAACGTGCCCCGCCGCAATAGCAATGTTCAGATCTACCGTTATATTCACAATAAAAGTCATTAAATCGCCAACGCTCTCCTTGTAGATGAGGCCCTTCGCCATAATCATAGTTTTTAATATACTCAAAATCGGTAGAATCATCGGATGCAAGATAGATATGCACATCGAAATCATCTATTTCTCCATTATATGAATTAATCGGTCGAATTTTGAAATGAAACCACTTATGGTTTGGAGTCTTAACACAATGTTCTGCATTTCCGAAAGAAGAAAATGTAAGAAGGAAAAGTAGAGATGGCCACCGAATCATTGAAGAAGTTTTAAGCAACTGAATATCTTTCTTCAAATGCAATAAAATCGAAAATTGCTAACTATGTCATCCTCATGAATAATAAACCAATAACTCAGAATATACAGATGTTACTAGATAAGCCCATTAAAAGACTTATGCTGTTCAATTGGTTTTTTCTCATAAATCAACATCAATAAATATAACATTATTTCCCTTGAAGGACAAATTGTAAATTACATCTTAAATGAGTACATGTGTATGCATGCATGGTAAGGAAATCATTTAATCAGGCGGAGAAGTTTTTCTTTAAAATCGCAGTCATTAGGGAAATACTCTGTGGACAAATATATGTTTTTTTTGCATTTTTTGATTTATTTTCAGGACTTGCAGACTATGACTGGGTCAGGACAGGATAATCAGGGTTAGATCTGACAAACGGCCTTCAGTGTTTGGTTATGATTAAGGTATTCAATAATCGACTAAAATCAAATTTTCTGGTTGGTAGTCATCAATATTTTTCAAAAAACGCATTTGTATGTTACTAAAATACATTTTAGAAATAGTGGTTGCTGTTCATAGAGAATGAAAAAAGCTAAAAATTTTTTAACATCCTTATTTAATTTAATTTAAACTTCTTGAGTAGTTTATCATAGCTTCATTACTAGTCAAATTCTAATTCATATATATATATATATATATATATATATATATTTGATTATTGCAATAGAATAAGTTCCATGTTTATTACATCATTGCATCAAGAAACCACTAACACAAATTTATATATATCCTCATTCAATATATATTTTTCCGCATTAAAATATGCTGATTATACCGAAAACAATCCAAGGCATTTAGATAAACGTTTTTGTGCATTATATATATATATATATATATATATATATATATATATATATATATATATATATATATACTATGGGTGAGTTAGACAAGATTTAATAAAAGCAAATCAATTCAAGGTAGGATAAATTTTGGTTCAAGCTCATATCTTACATATATATCAACTTCTTTCTAGCGTAGTGTACTGTTCGACCTTGTAAAGCAATGAAGCTGTATTTTATTGATGAAAATTTAAAATAAAAACCATTTCAGTAGTACAAAGGATTAAGCCGACCTTAAATGGGTTTATCTCTCAACATCTGGAAACAAATTAATGGTTTATTATTGTTGATGATGATATTATTTGCAATCTTAAATTTTATTTGATTTTCAAGGAGATATTCACATTCGTCTGATTTCTTCAATAATACTCTGAATATTTCTATTTGCCCCCCCCTTACATTCTTTAATACAAACCCTCCAAAACACTTCAAGCTTGCACTGCTTGATGCCTTACAGAATTTCAAGCATATTTGTAAAGATATTTATATAAAACAGGCATCATACAATAATATGACTTTTTTGATACTAATAACAGGAATTTCGACACATCTCCTAAGGAATGCCTGATCGTAGGTACTTTGATAATGATGCTTTTCATTCGAACATGCTGCGTTTATGTACACTAATTACAAACTTTATATAGGTGCAGAATGACAAACGAAGTATGGTTGGATATATCCACTTCTACTGAAAGCGATATTAATATCTTTCTTAGAAGAATTTTTTATAATATAATAGTGGGCAAAAAATTGATCTGGTTCCTCAGTTCGACTCAAACTTGTAATGAATCTATTCAGGGTTTGCTATTTGAACTACCCAGTAAACATAGAGCTGTCACAACGAAGTCGTTTTTACAAAAACTTTTCACAATAAAACAACAAATTATCAATAATAATGCAGTTTTTAAGAAATATATCTTCAAATTCTCATAATGCTAAAATTATTCCTACTTTTAAATATTTAATGGTAGACGGCATTATACGCCGCCACTAATCCGCAGTATAAACGCCACTTAAACAATTGAAAAGCCCACTAAAGGCCAATACACCACAAAAACGACGTCGTTATGAAAGATCTGTTTGCTGGTAGTGGCAGTGTATAATGCCGTCTCTAGCATTAAATATTTAAAAATAGGAATAATTTGAAGATAAATTTCTTAAAACTGCATTTTTTTGAAAATTTGTAGTGAAAAGTTGTTTTGTGATGTCATTTTAGTGCCGATATTATGCGTTCAACGACCTCGTTATGACAGTTATATATGTACTGGGTCTAAGAATAAAAATATTTCTGCAAACTTTAACATATCACTATGTACCAGAATTTAAAATTTAACTATTGTTATCAACAACAGCAAGAAAACAAATCTAAACTCTTTTGCAAATTTGTGGGTAAAATTATCCTATATATTACAAATTTATAAAATCTGGTAATCAAAATCTCAACCTGTAAAATCTTTAAATTTAAGTAAAAATTCATTTACATATGTTGGAAACTATGGCTCAAAAACCTTAAAAGATAATTATACAAATTTGCAAATAAATAGAAAAACTCAGCATTTCTCAATTGTATAAAATTCTCTTTTGTATGCAATTGAGGTTTTTTGGACAATTTATCACCAAAACTTAATCATAAGTTAAGATTTACCTCATCTCCAGGCACAAATATTCATTATAATGCTTCCATAGTTTATCATCACATACTGTGTAGTATGAATCAGCTAAAAGACCAAGTTCACCTAGTCATATTCCATTGAAAAAGACCTCTAAGAAATATAAAATACTTGTGTGAAAACAGGTTATTCACTTTTATCACTATAAACGCGCAATAGCTCAAAATGACCTTTAAGCATTTTTGTTTGCTTTATTATTCATTCAGCAAAAACACCAGCAGGTACACATATTTCCAATGTTATTTCAATACGAAAAATTTTCCCTAGGCTGAAATGCCAACATCAACAAGATATACTTGGCAAAATCTCGCATGTAATTTTTTGATATAAATTGAGAGCTTGTGATTCTGATGTGCTGATTTTCTCTGGGAACCTGCAAAAGTACATGTAAAGTACAACTAATATCAAAAAGTTCAGATTCTTTGCAGCAGTAGATGGAGGGCTGTAGCCACGATAGTGCAAGAAGATGAATTGCACCCTAAAGGAATATGATTCCACCCCACGTGTGAATCCAATAAATTCTACCTGCCATTGCTGAGTGTTTCTAAGCCACATGTTCTGAAAGAATTTTTGTAATCAAAACATAATTGGAAAACAATCAATAGCAACGCAGCTCGTCCCAATATTCCCAATTGGTGTTAAAATAGTACTAATCTTAGTACGAAAGATATCATTCTTATTCAATCTTGACAATGATGTTATTGAAGTTACTACTACGAGCATAAGGAAACGTAATCCGTTAAATAACATTGTTATGTTAATTTTTTTAATAAAGCATAACAAAAAAATATTGAAAACATTGAAACAATTTTAGCAAAAGTTATACGGAATTATGAAATTTACTATTGATGATTTCTTTTCATTATTATAACGCCATCTACTGTTGCAAATCCTTCTATTGTACTCTGTTAAAATTAATTTCCATATAACCTTGTTTAACTTTCCCGCCTAATTCTTGGTAAATATTCTAGGTAAGAAAATACTGCAAATATTCATCGTATATTATTAAAACCGTGAAAAATTTTGCTAAGAAATTTTTCTTAAGAATATCAGAAGCAAAACCAATTGATTGCTATTAATGCACGTGGGATTATGCTTACTTATTATTATTACTATGTTATTACTTAGCATATACATAATATAATTGAAAAGAATTTATTATTTTGAAAAATACCTAAATACTAATTATAAAATATCCATTAAGTTCAATCTTTGTTAATGTGTATATTAGACATTTTAGATTCATTCGTTGTTAATGAACAACATAATTCGAAAGTAGAATTAAAATACCAAGTAAAAAATCTGATCAATTGCCAATGAGAAATAAAAAACTTAGATTGTCTTAAACCAGTATTCTCATTTTTATATTATTGAATGCATTCAAAAAATGTTCAAAATCAATTCTATTTGCTTGTTTTTTCAAGATTAGTTAGCTTTAAATTTTTGAAATGATCTTGTATCATTAATATTTTTAAATATGATTTAATTGGCTTTGAATTATGAAAAAAATTCAATTGCATATGGTTAGGTGAGACATGTAGTTATTATATTAATGACATGTATCTTAAAACATATTTCTCATTGCAACTTGAGCTAAGATAAGTATATAAAATAGATATAAGATCATATTTCAGTTGAAAGTTTGATAGTATTAACCAGTATTCCTATTACTACCATAAAGTGTTAAGAAATCGATCAATGACGACTTGTTATATAGCTTGTTTAAAAATATATTAAAAATGTTCATTGATTCTTTTAAAGTTTGAATAAATAGTAATGGGTCTGTCCCATCTTATAAACTTTACGGGCCACTTTTGCATAATCCTAGCTATGTGCCTGTCCTAGATTAGTTTAAATCGATGAAATAATTTTTCTTATTGCAAATCGAATTGAGCTGAAACGCATAATTATCTAAAATATGACATGCATTTCAGAGTTTATATATATATATATATAAATATTTACAAAACTGAATACTGTACTGCACTTTTTTTCAAAATTTTAATGGAATCAGTTTTTCGCCCCTCCAGGAAATGATTCTGCCCCTCCTGATTTTTTATTTTGTCAACGCTACTGAGACCAATACTATCAACTACGAATTTTCAAAATTTGAAGTTAACAAAATGTCTTGATAAACTATTGAAAAAATACATTCCAACAAATTACAACATAAAAGATACGTCTGATTTTTTATCAAAATTATCACAAGCATTTAACTCAAATACCAATAATTTTCTAGTAAGTTACTATTTGAAGTCTTTATTCACGAATACACCAATGAAGAGAACAATTGATCATGTCATAGCCACTATTCCTAAGGATGAGATATCAGTAACTCGTGGTACTTTGCGAAAATTAGTATGCTTGTGTTGTCTTGATAAGCAATTTCTATTTAATGATAACATCTACAGACAAATTGAAGGGATGGAAAGGGATCAGCATTAGGTCCCACAATGGCAGCATTCGTAATGGATATCATTGAGTTTAATTTTGATGAAAAAACTTCCAATAAGCCTAGTTGTTATTTCAGATATGTTGTTGAGATTTTTTGCAATTTTTTAAGAAAAAGAGGAAGCGGAAAATTTCTAAAATATCTTAATAGTATTGTCTCAAAAATTCAATTTATCATGGAATTTCAAAAGACCATAAACTAAATTTTCTTGATATCTGCATACATAATTTAAATAGTAAATATGAGACAATTTGACACATCAAGGAGACAAATTCAAGATTTAACATCCCTTTTACATTAAATTGCAACATATCCTAAAAAATCAATTCAATAAAGGCCTTATTTATTAGAGCAAAAATGATATCTTCAGATTGCCAGCAATTAACATCTGCAGGTAGCAAAATTTTTAGCATTTTAGATGTTTATTTAAATCTTCCCTATATAGAAAACCAAGTAATAAATTTAAGGAAAAAAATAGAATAATGAATACCAAATTAAAAAGAACAAAGATCATTCCAATATTGACATCATACGAAACAAAGATCAAATCTCAAAAAAAATTAATTCATTGTGTCTATGTAGAATATGAATATGGAGAATCTCAGTATAATAACTTCGAAATATATTATATATATATTACATGAATCTCACATAGGTAACCAAACTCAATATTTCTTTACTTCATTTGTTTGAATATTTAATCTAAGAAATCTTAATTTTTCTAAACAAAAATTTGTGCACACAGAATTTTTTATGCTTTATGAAAATTGATGAGGAACATGTATGCAGTAATGAAATGTACTTAACTTTAAGTAACCAGGACATTTTTTTACAATCTCTAATGAATTCCTTGAAAAAAAATTAAGCACACATAATTAATATAATGTCTAAAATTGGAAAACACCTAAGGATGAACAATAACATCCTTTAAATTATGACCTTTTGTTAAACAGTTCAGGCACCACGACATTTGACTTCGTTCATGACGTTAAGGAAAAATTTATAAGTGTTTGCGAAAAATATGATATTAATTTGAGAATAGTTAATACTTTCACACTTTAAGGGCATAAGAATAATTTTTAGCACACATCTTCATCCATATACAAGGATTTCCGAGTTTCCTTATAGGCTTGAAGAGCATTGTTTGAAAATGTAAGCAATAATGATTGTATCCTTATGGATACAATAGGCAATTTATTTTAGCAAGATAAACATTTGAAAATGGTCGGTTTAATGCTGATATAGAGTAATGTAAGTGCCATTGACATTGATTACTTCTTGACAAGGTATCATCACATTATCAATTTCATATCAATACCTTTGGAAATCTGTAATCTTTCAAAATTTAGGCCTTTCTTTCAACTCATCATCATTACATGATTTCGTTATTGCACATAATTGGAAACGTACGAGAAATTGATATAAACCCATGAATTTTTGTGTATCAAACATGTAACTTTGCAGTCTTTTTACAGGCATAAAACAACTTGTGAAGTGGATTCCAAAAATTTAAAGGCAAATTCTTCATAAAAGAATAAAGTTTTTTTGGCTTAAATTTCAATATAGTGTAGAAGCAGTGGCTCGGGACTATAGCAGCAAGACTAAGGAACTAATTGACTCTGCAGAAGGTTACACAAAAAAGCCTTAATAGGGCAGCCACGATTCTAACGAAATAGCAATAGAAGATATAACAAACATTGGTAACTTGTAACTGTTTAGAAAAACATCCAGGATGACCAATTCATACAGCTTCCAGCCGAAGTGCTACCTGAGGGGAAGGTAGTTCATGATTTGAGTATGCAGTGCTAACCTAATTGTCTCGTATTTTATTATCTAGCTCATTTCAAATATAACAGTCTTTTAGTTATTCTTTTTTCTCAGCTCACTATTAAATAGCACATAATTGCTGTGCATTCACGTTAACCAGCGGTATAGTATCATCACAGTGTATCAAAGTTATTGGTGCATGTTGAAAATGAATGAAGGTCTTATTTTTCCTGCACATAGCCATAACTTATCGATTCACAGTTAACAGTACTCCCAAATAGTTGCTGTGACATAAGCAATCATTATTAAGAAAATTATACGATTAAGCAGAAAAGTAAACATTGAAGAGAGTTGAACACATTGAGGTGAGGTAAACTCTATTGCTCAATTGCTACATTGGTTGCCCAATTTACCTGTCTTTGCTTACAATTTCAAATCATAGGATCACATTCCCTCACAAATTCAATTGAGCAACAAACAACATGAAATACATCATTGAGGGGACAAATTAATAGCAATATAAACTATTCTCGAAATTATCAAGCTGACGTCAATTGACGTAATCACTACAAATTACAAAATCACAAAGTAAGAATTCGATCAAATTTAAAAATTCAAATGTCCCCAAGTGACTCTACACGCCCCACACCCTTGCTCAATTTAATTCTGCTGCAGTAACTGGAGGGGTGGAACAGAGACTACTTTTTGAGTGGCTTTGACTAGTTCAACAGCAAAGAGCTCGTCCCAGGTATGTACTTCAGCATATTGTGGAGTTCGTGTTAACTACATGAGGACCTCCCTTTGGGTAACCACTTCATTACGTAGCTGGAAGAATTGCAGTGTCAGAAGCCTAGAACTCGTGGGGCAGTGACGGCGTAGTTTACTTAGCCTTTGAGTGAAGGTATTGTAAAAAAATTGGTACAAGCAGAGCCCCTTTAGTGCAATCATGAGTGTCATGAGCGCATCTGTTTCCAAAGTATGTGCATCTCTGGCATTGATTGTTGTATCAGGGTAGAAGTGTACAAGAACTTCTTGTAAAGAACCCATTTGCATTGCTTAATCAATGAACAAGGATCAGAACTCCTGGACTTGCTGGAGAGTCATCTTCTCTGAGTCGGA
>CABFPE010000656.1:97510-122156 GCA_900660155.1 Hofstenia miamia | reverse complement strand
CGGCGTAGTTTACTTAGCCTTTGAGTGAAGGTATTGTAAAAAAATTGGTACAAGCAGAGCCCCTTTAGTGCAATCATGAGTGTCATGAGCGCATCTGTTTCCAAAGTATGTGCATCTCTGGCATTGATTGTTGTATCAGGGTAGAAGTGTACAAGAACTTCTTGTAAAGAACCCATTTGCATTGCTTAATCAATGAACAAGGATCAGAACTCCTGGACTTGCTGGAGAGTCATCTTCTCTGAGTCGGACACATCGGCCCTCAACATCATAATGATTTGGATGCAAATTGGTTACATCATAATACTGAGTTATGTTCTCTACATTATTTATCCACATTAAGTCACCAGACACTTGAAAAAGTACCAAGACCCAGGGGTTGAGCTGTGCAATCTTCTCGTGGATTTTTGGAGTTGTTCATCAACAGGTAGTCCTCTGGTGAAGATATCTCTAATTGTCAAATTTCCATCTATAAAAACACGTTCTCAGTTGTCACTGTCTATTAGTTGGTCGTGGATTACTTTATACTCACCCGTCTGGCTCAGCCTCTTGGCATCTCTGAGATTACTAACATAGTTCAACTTGTCAGGGATGTGAGTGGCAATCTTGTTATTCCCTTTTTTCACTCTCCACTTGGGCAGGATCAGCAGCATCTCAATACATGGTGGCGGAATGCACAAAGGATTGTTCTTGTCCACTCTCTTCTTCAGTTCTGTAAAGTTAAGCTCTTCTCAGAGGCTGTCAGTTCTGATAGTGATGGGGTAGTTGATACAAGCTTCCATGATGGTGTCCCAGAATCTTCTTCGCAAACCATGGGGACGTAGCTGGTCAACTTGAGAATTGTTAATCTTGACACAAGCTGTGGTGCACTCTACGTCCAGGGCCACACATTGCCCTGGTGATAGTAGAAGCACCAGCTCCTCCTTGGTAAACATTTCCGTAAGGCACCATTTCATCATGCCCAAGATGTCTTTATTCTTTGATTCTCTGAGCAGGCATACTTGTATAGTGAGATCTTCTGCTAACTCTTCCAGGTGGTGCTCAATTGTTAAGATCCTTTCCTCCTCTTTTATCAACCACTGTGGGGTTGGCTTTGGTGGTGACAGGGGGCCTCCGATTTTCTTGATGTTGACCTGCTCAATGAGGTCTCTGATTGTTGGTGATAGCTGCATGACGGAGGTGTTGAGTAGCTCTTCTTCTTGGTAGAATTGCTCCGGGGTTTTCATTACCTGTTCAAGTATCGTAATGGGCATGATTTTATCATCCTTCTTCACTTTCCTGGCTATTTCTATGAGTTGATTGTAGCCACACTCAGGATAACTAAGTCTTTCTAGATTGAAAAATATTTCTGACTTGTCCTCAATGTTATTCATCTTAAAGGCCTCTCTGAATTGGGTGGTGGATGCCAGCAGATCATATGTTGCATGCACAGTAGGCCATCATATAGACTAAAAATCACAAACTTGGTGTTAGCTGTTGCACCCCACATAAATTTTTTAAGAGTGTTGGAGAAAATTTTTATGTCTGATGGACAAATCCCAAGGCGTTGATTTATTGTCATGATTGACATTTTGCTGGTTACACTACACACCCGCACCAGTCGGGCATTATACTTTTCAAATCTTTCCATAGGCCATTTCAATTTTCAAGGCAATGATGGTGGTGCACAGTGGTGAAGTAACCAGTTCTTGACTTTCCACACAACCAGACAGACCACAATCTCGTGCAGTGATTTCCTAGCTAGGGTGATCCTGGTGTTTGCATCCATAGGAAGAGTGAGGGTGGGTGTTTTCATTAGAAATATAGCAAGAACCATATAGCTCCTCTTGCAAAGATATCTGGTATGTTGCACTCTGAAAGAGTTGCTCCTTGTAGTTCTTGCAGTCTTGTGTCTTGTATGATAGATGAATCTCACATAGTATTCTTTTGACTAAATGGTGGTACTGTGATGATGGGCTCCTGATCTCCAAGATGGGCCACACAGTTTTTGGATTCTGATCTGCTTTCAAGTTTTGCTATATGTCATTTATCTCCTTGAGGGTGGCAGCACTTTGAGCAAAAGCAAAGCTGGTGCGCAGATCAGTGGCTCTCATGAGTGCGGGTGTGTTCAGATCAATGAGCTTGAGCATCTGAGATTGGATGGCAGTGTTGATAATAAGTTTTTGGTCCAAAGCAAGTCAGTGGGACAGAATTTGTTTGCAGAGGAGCAAATCAGTGTAGATTATTTTAGACATTTTCTTTTTTTCTTTCTTCAACCCTGTGTGAACAGACAGTGGAGGTAGCAGAAGTAGAATCAAAAGAGGTTGAGGGGGATATTGAGTCACTAAGTGGGGTCTTATTTACATTAGTTGTATCACTAAAAGTGGCACTGATTTTTGAAATTTTAGAGTCAGTGGGCAGCTCCTCCTGCGCATAAGGAGATACACATCTCCCCATGTAGTAGCAAGATGGAGTTGTGGGAATGCTCTCTGCTCTCCTCATTTTGGGGCCACTCACCACCCTGACAAACTTGTAATCTGCTCAGCACCATCATGACGTCCTCTTTTCTGGTTGTTTGCCAATTCAGGCAGAGACACACTTCTCCCACGCCTAGTTGAACCCTCTCTAATGTCCAATCTCCTGCACACTTGACAGCATTATGGAGGTGATGGTGGGTCTCACTTCTTGCTGTGAGGAATCATCCCTAAACAAATAATTAAGGTTAAGGTCCCATGTGCTGGGATCAGTAAGAGCAATCTCTCTAGCCTGATATTGGGGCAGTACTCATGTACTATTTAAGTCAATATCAGTAATATTAGTATCATAATACTCAGACTCAGTAAGTAGGTTATCATATTTCTTGTACACGTCAATGCCATTATCAACTAGTGTAATTTCAGTGTTATTGTCTAAAATCATGTGTTCAATATCTTTAATGGCTCATTTGAGCCATTGAAAGTGAACTACTTTTCCATTGTTAAGAGTGTATTTGTTGTGATCTAGAACCTTTTTGACAGTGAAGGGTCCCTGCCAGTTGGTGACTAACTTTCACACTTGGTTCTGGTTGGTGACAGGACATGGAAAGTATGCAAATACCCTGTTGCCACTCTTGTGTGGCTCTCCAAAGTTTTCAATTGAAATTTCTTTTCTGCCAAATGACAGACTGACCTGAATTGTGACATATGGTGAAGTGGATCTGATGCAGCTCACGCATTAGTTGTGCTACATACTTGTCTACACTGACATCATGATACTTCAGGAACATCATCAATAAAGGTGTTAATGCCTATCTTCCAAACATGGTGTAGAATGGGCTTACTCTGGTGGTCATATGCACAGAGGTGTTTAAAAATATTCCACAGCCTCAATGACACATCGCCATTGATTTCTGGCTGCTTGTGACAAAGCTACTCTTAACAATTTAATTAGCATTTGATTAAGACATTACACCAGGCTGTTCAACTGAGGGTTGTAGGCAGTGATAAATTCGTGGATTCTTTCCATCTCTCAGCTAAGCAATATCATTAAATTGCTTTGGAATTGGGGACCTTTGTCAGACACAAGCTTCTCCATAGGTCTGAACTTGAGAATCCACTCCTTCATGAATTTCTCTGCTATTCATTCTGTGGTGGTGCTATTGAGCTGGATGACGCACATGTACTTCATAAAATGGTTATCCATGACCAGTATGTACTGATAGCCAACATTGTTGCATGACAGTTTTTCAAGGTCCATATGGACGATCTCATTCAGCCTTTTGGTGGGTCAGCTGTTGAGGACCACTCACTGCTCTGGGAAGTGACTGGCATTCTGCAGGAGGCACACCTCACACTTATTGATTATGTTGATTACTGCAGCTCTAATACCAATTGTTACATATCTTGTGTTAAAGGTCTTCTCCATTTTGATGATGCCAAAGTGGCCACACTCATGGACTCCTAACTAGATTGCTCCAGTCGTATTCTGAGACAGCCAGCCAATTGTTCCTGCTCTTAGCATAGAGGAGGACTTGCTCACTGATTTGCAAGTTGTACTTCTGGAAATATCTATCAGTTAGTGGATCCATGGGAAAAAGATGATCTGCAAGTTTGTGCAAAATCTCAGACAATACTTTCTCACATTTCTGGTGGTATATTATTTATTCAATGGTTATTTCTTCTCACACCAGAATAGGCAAGATCACTCTACCCTGCTGGTCAGCATTGATCTCAGGTAATGTTTCATATTCTGTTAACAGAATGAATCCAAACCAGATTCATTCAGAACATGCTTGTAACTGGGAAGGGCTGTCCAGTAGTCAGCATTGAGGTGGAGCTTCCCAGGTTAGTGCTGGATGGTAAACGAAAAAATCATTGAGGAACTCAATCCACCTGGCCACTACATTCAACTTGTTGCTGGAAAATTTCTTGAGCCAGGCAAGAGCACTATTATCAGTGTGTACCACAAAAGGGTGTCCCAAAATAAAGTATTGGAATTTCTTCATTGATTCTACCAAGGTGAGCATCTCACTCTTTGTGGCTCCATAATTTCTCTCTACAACTTACAACTTGCAGCTAAAGTACTGCACAGGGCTCTCTGCACTGTTCAAGCTTTGACTAAGCACACCACTTATTGCCATGGCACTGGTGTTGCAATCCACAATGAAACTTTTCAAATAATCAGGAGTATTGAGAGAAGGGATTTTCTTGAGCTCCTTCTTTATTTGATCAAGACTCTCCTGTTCCCGCCATGTCCATTTAAATTCAATTGATATTTTCAACAGATGGGAAATACTTTTGGTTTTTTCCTCCAAATCAGGGATAAACATCCTATAGTAGTTTACAAAACCCATAAGCCTCTGGATGTCTTTGCAGCTTTTTAGTGTCTCTATATGATTGAGAAAATCCTTTATTTTGGTTTTAATTGGGTTTGATTACACACCCCAAAACAGTAACTTTGCTCTGAGCCAGAGCACACTTGTTACTGTTGACTCACAGCCCAGCATTCTGGAGCAGTTTGAGCATACATCTCAGTTTATCTAGATGTTCAGTGAAGGTGTTGCTGGTGACTAAGATGTTGTCAATGTTTGCCAATATACCTGGCTCCAAAACATTTATGGCATTCTTAAGCACCTTTGTCACATACCTCTTGAAGGTTTCAGGAGCATTGCATAGACCAAAGGCCATGTATTGCCACTCATAAAGACCATAAGGAGTAATAAAGGCGGTCTTTTGGATGTCCAACTTCTTCATAGAGACCTGCCAGTAGGCCTTACACAGGTCATGGCATGAGAAGAACTTATATATATACTGGCATCATAGAGAAGGTCCTCTATCCTTGGGCAAGGGTAGGCATTTTTTATTATAATATCATTTAACTTGCAGAAATTGATGCACAAGCAATACTTCTCCCCTTGCTTAACAAAAACTGTGGGCACTGCATAGGGGCTGTTGCTCTCCTGGATAATGCCACTTTCCAGGAGGTTGCTTAGCACTTTCTCATAGGCATCTCTTAAACTTTCCAGAACTCACCATACTGGTAGTCAAATCAGCTTATCAGTCTTTGTCTCAATTGAATGTTCTTTGCCTATGGCCTGCTTGACACTCTTCCTCACTAAACACTGATGGAATCTTAACAGTATCAGGTGGCTCATCCATGTTGTGTATGGCAGTGAATACAGGCAGACAATCTGTGGACACAGTAGTCAACTTGACAGGCACAGCCATGATTGTAAGCTTAGTGGCATCTACCTGAATCAGAGATTTAGAACTGTTAAGTATCATGACGTAGGTTTTTCCATTTTGAATGTGGCACAGATCTGGCAACAGGTTGATACCTCTTAGGCAGTTTCCATTTGGCCCAGCTATCATTACATCTCCATTGTATCATTGGTAGCAGAACATGGGAACATGAGTCCAGTGACAAACCCTTAATAATCAGAGGTTCAGTTAACTTGGAGAAGCTTTCCTCCGCAGGAACTGTTGCTAACTAGGTGGCCTCATGGTCTTTTATGGAAAACGTTTTGTTTCTGAAATCAATCTCACAAGAGTTGCACTCAAGAAAATCATTACTCAGGATAATATTGTACAGTAGAGTATGGTCAGAGGTATCCACCACTACCAAATCAACCTGAAATGAGTCATTGTTGATTCACATATCTACATCACTTACTTTTCCCCAGATGGAGATCTTGTTACTGGATGTCAATCAAGCTGATGGTTGATGGGTCTAATGCATCTCAGCTCATGCATAAAGGCAGTGGCTCTAGTATCCACTGTGGCATTTACAAGACTTCCATTGATGACAATGGGAATCACATTGTTCCACATTAGGTGGGTGATAACAAAGATCTCCTGTGCTTGTTTGGTGGGAGATGGTGCTCCCTATAGTTTAGAGGCTTGGTGGTAGGTAAAGCATCATGTAGCATAATAAAAATTATAATGCTGCTAATGAGGAAAGAAGATCAGATGATTAGTCAAAACTAAGATCGAATTATGATTACTAATTAGAAAACAATTTAAGTTTAATTATCAGATTATCTTTGTAAATGCAAATTAGTACTTGTAGTTGAATTTTGAACAAATGAAGGGGGTGAATTTGCTTCCATTATTTTTAGCAATTTTGGCAGATGAACAAATTTGAATTGCAAGCAACAGGTACTTTTTGAAAATTAACTATAAATAGGTGAAAGATCATTTTGGAAATTGTTGAAGTAAATTCTTTGAAAATCTTATCTTTAGATTTTATATTGGTTTGCTTATTTATACAGAATGTTGAGCTAAATGGTAAATGCAGTAGTAGTGGTTTGGGAACACATTGGGAGTGACTCAAGGGTCCTTGATCCAAACAATGAAACTGCATTTATGCTAGGTATATATGAATAGGAGTTTTTCTCTTTTTAGCTGGCTATTGATTTGATCATTTACATGTAGCTTAATAATTAACATCAGCAGAAAAGGGCTGGATAGCCTACTGTAGGTTATACATATTTTATCTCATAGATTTAGGTGACCTATAATAGACTGATAAATAGACTGAACATGTATTATGTTATTAAATGTAAGGTAGGAAGCTGCGAATTATTATGTAATTTATTTTAATTTATTTATTTAAACCAATAATTTTTAGTAATGGCTAAGTAATAATTATTAAGCAGCTAGTGACATTGCAAGGTTGCAAAGTGACATAAATACACATTACAAATTGAGTATAAGTCAGTTACAACTAGCATTGAGAACTACACCAAGCTAGGATAGGGAACACATAAGAACTTCATTGAGCTGAGGTTGGAAGCCACTTAATTCAGCAATGGAAATACGAGTAAGGTAATGCAGAGATTGGATTTGGCCAGAGGAAGAGCTATGATGGCAGAGTACCTAAACAGTATTCAGTTATTTCAGTTAAGCAAGGATTAACAGAAATATATACAGTAAATAGCTAATGTGCGTACATCCCTACCCACATAGAAGAGGGAATAATCATTTAAAAGAATAATTTAACCTACGTCAACTCTTGGTAGCGGATGCTACAATCACTGTCAGGATCACAGTCTCATTGTCAATTATAAATCTGTTACAGTCCACTATGATCTGGATTGCAGCAGTGCATGCAGTTCTTAACTGGCCTTTTTGTCCACAATGAAAGCACCTGATTGAGGACAGGTTGAAATCCTTCTTGCCATGAGTTTTGGAGGGACCTTCCTTGGCAGAGGACTTGCTAGGGCCAGCAGTAGTTTTCAGTTCAGCAACATCTTTATCAATTTGACTCGTATTGTGCATTAAATGCTTTTTGTATTAGTGTGTGGGGGTCATCCTCCAGATCACACTTTAATTTGTGGATTGTGGAAATCCACAACAGATATATGTAAAGAGGTTGTGCCAGGAGTACTTGGGCAATAATTTGCTCAAGCAAAAGAGCCTCTCTACTTAAGTTATGTAGTTTCTGATGTCGTCACCCTTCTGGAAGGACATATCACACAAAAGGGTTTGTACTGATGTTTTATGTGAGGCGCCTTGTAGTGGTTGTTGATGTAGCCTACAAGCAACTGATAATTAGACTTAGTTTCTTTGTTGAGCATCATGTACTCATTGTACACCAGTCCATGAAGGTATAGCGGAAATTGTGATACAGCATCATCTTGTGTTTTGCAATATTGTTTCATGGTCAACTTGAATAAGAAGAACCATTTTTCAAAGGTCTGAGAAACAGCATTGATTGATTTGACTAGTGAATTTTGGTAAAGCAGAATGCTTATTGAAGTTCTCAGGGCCTCTGCGAGGCTCTGTAGAGAAAACTGAGCAGCTTAACCATGGTGGGCCATGCGTCACAGACTCGATAATTACACCAAGAGACGGGCTTCCATCAGCAACATGCTCAGAAGCAGACAGTACAACAGTGATACTCAATGGAACCAAAGAAGCTTGTTGCATTCCCATAGGCTGAACAGGCATTGCTAGATTAGACAGAGTCAATACACATAAAACAGGAGACTGTGTCAATATCGGTTTGCTGCATATGCTTGTAGTAGGTTGTGAAGTAGACCTCGGAGGGGCAGAGTTATCCAAGTGAGTGGAGAGGTGGCACTCTCATCAAGCCTCAAGCATTCAAGTGAATTGATGGGTCAACTGCTTGCTGAAATCATCCAGTGTGGCACAGGTAACTTAATTTTCACTAGCAAGCAGAGAGGTTTCATCCTTAGCAGAAGTGAGTTGATTAACTTGAAATTGCAGTGATGCAATTGAGTCTAACATTTTCTGTTCCACTCTTTGATATTCAATGTGCTGGATATTGAGCTTGGCCAGCAAGGCTTCAATGCGCCTCTCACTTTCCATATGCAAGGCAACATGTTGAGATAATGACTCTATTAAATGCTCAATCTCAAGTCTCTGATAATCAAACTGAGGGGTGGGGTTGACTGACAAGGTTGAAGGTTGAGGTAAAAGTGGTTGAGCATTACAAGTATTCAGACTGCGTTGGCTGTCTGCAGGAGAAACCTGACCCAGTGAAGTAGGAAGGCAGAAATTAACTAGAGATTCAACAGTGCAAGGGGTGGCGTTCTGGCCACCAGCCAATCTGATTTCAAGTTTTGGGTCAAGTATAAAATTTAGATCAATCAAAGTTTTTTCAGAAATGCATCTGCAATTCCTACACAAGTCTTCTTCACTGATCTTGTCTCACACTTTCTGAAGGGCAGCCTTCAAAGACGCAATACTTGGATGAACTTTGCAACAAGCTGTGGCCTCCAAGATGCCCCACACAGAGAATTCCAGGGAACTTAGGTCAGGGGAAATAGGGAGGCCATTCTGTCGATGAAATGAACTCAGGAAATCAAGTTCTACACCACTCCTGGACACACTTGGCTCAATATGCTGGTGCTGAATCTTGTTGGAAAGTCCAAGCATTGCCATTGAAATGTTTGTGACTCCAGGGTAGCACAATCTTCTCCAAAACCTCTTTTTGGTAGTAAGCAGTATTCATTTTGGCGCTAAGAGTGAGGAAAACCAGTGGAGTCTTGCCAGTTGCACAAATTCCTGCCCATATCATGATTGAAGCCGGGTGCTGGATTCTGCTGATGATGCGTTGAGTGAATCAATGGCAGAAGCAGTTGGCGGCCATATGCAGTTGTTTTGTTTGTTGAGTTGGTGCTCCATGGTGAATATGTTCTCATCAGAGAAAAGAATTGAGCAATGATTGTTGCCCACAGAGAAGTGCTGTTGCAACAACTTCACCTGTTGTAGTCATGTGGCTTTTGCTTTGTCATTTAAGGGATGACCAGCTTGCAGCTTAAAGGGAATCAAGTGGAGATCCTCTCTCAACACTTTGCCCACACTTTCACGATTCACTCCAATAGTTTGTGCAATTTTCCTGGCTGAACTCCCTGGTTTTTGCCTGATGCGTTACCGAATTGCCTCCTTCAGTTTGCAGGTCCTCACGGACCTTGGCCTACAAGATTGAGGGCCGTCATAAGTGGGACCTGTCTCTCAGAATCTGTTTGAGGATGCTATAGATTGTTCTCCAAGGGATACCGGTTGATTTGTGGATGGCAGAGGGATCAATTCCAAGTTGGTGCAAATTTAAAACTGCAGCATGCTGATCTTCAATTTTAAAAATGAACAGTAATAATGCACTTGACACTCAACAGCCAATCAACAGTAATTACTTTAACAGTAGCAGTTATTAGCAATAATTACAGTCAGTTAACACTCATTACATTGGCAGTAAGCATGATTTTTTAGATATAAATTGTGTTCCAGGGCTTTGTTGTCACCCTGTAAATACGGCAAATTTCAATGAATTAGCTTGAAATCAATAAATAATTTTTAAATTGATGTATTTTTGAAAATTGAAACTAAATTTCCTTAAATGTTGTCTATTTACCAGCACTAGGAACGTGGACAGCACCATCTTTTATATGCAAATAGCACTGCCCAACACTGAAATTTTTAATAAAATAAAAGTATGCCTATTAGGTAGAGTTCATAGTGCTGATCCTAAAAATTTATACTTTTTTTAGTCTCAGATGTCTAGATTTTTCTCTATCTTTAATTTTATGTTTTTATTTAATCAGATTTAGGTCAGTGGACGCATGTTACATATCAGCATTATAAGAATATAATAATTTAGTGTTTTTTAATAAATACTTCATCAAAAATTATTTGGTGTCATTAGCAGCTTTTTAAATTAAATTTAGTTGCAGCTAACGTGTTGGCCTCACTCGTTTAAATGTGCTCATTAAAGACAACAAAGTAAATTATATTTTATAGACCTAAACCCTAACCCAAGTCACAACTGGACGTTTATTAAACTTAAGCCCTATAACCTAAACCTAAAACCTAAATTTTTCAATATTTTATAGACCTAAACCCTAAACAATGAATTTTTAACATTTGATGACATAAACCCTTAGCATGTTATTTGACCTCACTTCGGTTTTTAGAAATCAGAGTTCCCTGATCTGCAATAATGCTTTGTTTAGATATTAAGTAAAACTGCCTGTATACAATCGATCTTATAAATTGATGGCTAAAAAGAAATACTATCGAAAGTGTAAAAAGATGTGCTTCTTGATCAGAAAGTGATGCAGAATGGCCGGGATCTTCAAATGAACCTACACAGATTGATCAATCACAGCTTCATGCTCATGTTAGGAGTCTGAATCTTTCTAAAGATGATTCATACATCATGTCCGAAATGCTTAAGACTTATGGCGTTCTAAAGCCACATACCTAGATTACAGTGTACAGGCATCATGAAAAAAAATATGTTCTGTACTTTTCCTTCAATGAAATTTTGAAAATGGTTTATTGCTCTGATATTAACGGTTTGTTTCAGGCATTTGGAATAATCTCAGATATAAGGACTGATTGGTGGCTATTTCTTGATGGCTCAAAGTCTAGCATGAAAGGAGACTTACTTCATACAGCCAATCAGTTTCCAGTGGCCTATTCAAGAGACAGCAAAGAAAGCTATGAAGTGATTAAATCTATGTTACAACTGATTCATTACGAGAGATGTCAATGGAATGTTGGAGGAGATTTAAAAAGTATTGATTTATTGACCTGGCTCTAACTAGGCTATGTAAAACATGGGTGCTTTTTGTGTCTATGGGATAGCCATCTTGATCCCAACACTATGTTCGATCAGATTGATCATTAAGCAATGAATATGTCACTGGTGAAACAAATATTAAGCAAACGCCATTGGTCCAAAAAGAACGTATATTGCTTCCCCCTCTGCATATTTTACTTGGAATTATGAAAAACTTCATCAAAGCTTTGAAAGACAATAATAAAGCTAAAAAAGTATTGCATGAACTCTTTCCATGATTGTCAAGTGCAAAACTAAGTGAAGTAAACCTCATTGGACCCGAAATTGTCAAGCTAATGAAGAATGAGATGTTTTTATCTGTTCTTAGTCAGAGGGAGTTGCGAGCATGGGTCGCCATTATAAATGTAAAGCAAAATTTTCTTGGTACCTACCAATCGAATGCTTTCAGAATTACATCACAGAAATGTTGTTTGTTTTTCAAGTTGTTGGAGTTAATATGTCGCTGAAAATTCATTTTCTGTGCTGTCATATTTCTTTTTTCCCAGACGAACTTGGAAAAATTAGCGATCAACATGGAGAACGCTTTCATCATTATCAAAAACAGATTCAGTGGTAAGGGAGATGTACGAATGCTTGCTGATTTTTGTTGGTTCTTGAAAAATTGAAATCTATGTTAACTGGTGCCGTTAGTTTGCAACGCCTTTTCTCATATTTTATTTATACAAGTTTTTTGTGCATAAAATCTAGTCTATATTTGTTTCTCTTTTAACGATTTTTTTAATTAAATAGTCAATGTTTCTGTGCAAATTGGTGGTAAAGTATCAAGTAAAACTTGTTTCTTGATTTTATGAATAATTTACCTGGCGATCTAATTCTCATTTGTCTAAACACAGAAAATAACACTAGAAAAAGTAAAAAAACATTGATTTTTAAAAATATAAGATTCCTCAAAATATAGACGTCTAGGAGGCAAATTGATATAATCAGAAATGTTTCGTTCTATTAAACATTTCAAACTTCGATTTTCTCATGCAGTGAAATTTGATGAAGAAAATTGGAATAAAATCATCTAATTGATAAGTTCTAGTTGCTTCTGTTAATTTTAAAATATGTAAAATAAAATAAATGTTTAAGCTAAATGTTTTAATCAATTTCTATTCAATTATTTTCTAAAAGCATTTGTTTGCATAAAACAATCATCTATAAATATAACGTTCCATAGATGGCGTAAGCATTAAGTTTCTTACAACAAATATATTGACTCACAGAACCGCAAATATTATTCAATTTGTATTAAGAAGTGTTTCATTGTATAATATTGAACCATACCCTTATAATATTATGAAACATTTTAATTTCTATAATTGCTTAAATTATGAGTTATGAATTACGTTTTTAAGAGGTTCTAAAGCGGTTGAAAAATGCTGCACATATTGCCACGAGCTGACAGCAGGTTTTATCAAGACAGCAAGCCCTTATTGTTCTTCTGGACAAATACTTTACTGGAAAGGCAGTGAAGGCATTTTTGGCAGCCAACATACCTTTGAAAAAAATGATATGAAATTGTCATTGCCCAGCATAAAATCAAACAAATGACAGAAAATGCATATCTTCTGAATGATAAAGAAGTATTCCTGGTAGTCGATGAATCTGAAATCAATGCTTGCAAGTATTTTAACATTCTTGGATGTGATATTGCCGCTCCACCGGCTGTATTTGTGCCAGTGTGTGTAAACCTAATTGATCCACCAAATAATGCAATTGTTTCCCAGCGTGTTGATGACAAATTCAAAAAAATTAAGATAGCAAGGAACAATTTTCTTTTTCTACTCGCTGAGGCCGCTGCATATATGGTAGCAGCTCCTAAGTGTCTTATGAACTTGTACTGGTAACATGTGTTTGTCATTTATACTCCATAAGTTTGCCTATAAAATCTGGAGAAAATACAAGAATGTTGATAAGCTGGTGGGCATTTTACATCCTGCAATAGTAAATAGCACATTGTGCCGACATTCGTTTAATGAAATTGGTAGTCCACATACTCCATTGATTGCTAGATGGATACATGGCTGAGAGCTGTAATCGGTTACTATGCCCATTATTTACTAAAAATCCTACGTATAATTTCTGTCATTGCCGAATGGGAAATTAATAGATCGTGTCAAAACTCAAAATAGCAGTCAGAAGCGTATATCTAGAGATGTACTTGACGAAATTTACCCGGTGCTATAGTGGTCTTCGGAAACTAATTGACATAGTAGAATCCCGCAAATAATCTATGATTTAAACATACATCAACTTGCAGTGTTTTGACTTCAAAGAAGATCCATGTGCACTTCGGAATTATATCCAACGAAGAATCAAGCAAAACGATTTGCAGAATATAGTCAATTGTACTATTCCAGATATCAGTACAGCCATATTTACAAAATTACAATCATGCACTGCTACGAAATGTTCATTTGAAAGAAGCTTCTCTCTTCTGAAGAAAATGTTGTGCAAACATCACAACTTTCAGCCTGAAAACTTGGGGAAATACTTTAGCTTCTATTTTAGAGACTGTGCTGATAAATAGTAATAAATAATATTGGTTTTTACCCTTAATCTCCAGTTTTTACGCTAAAGTTGAAATGCAACCAAAGTTGAGTAGTCGTTAGAACAAAAATTTTAATTTTTTGGTAAAAATTGGGTCGCTTTAATGAACAAGGTAAGTAGTCTATACCTTGCCGCAAAAAATGGAGCTCAAGTTCTCACGTATTACCAGGGAAATTTCAGGTTGCGATTCTTTTCCACAAAATTCTTCAGGATAGTCTACACGTTTTCTACCGGATTGACATCTGAAGAATTTGGTGGCTCCTGCAGAATTTGAATACCTGCAGAATTTGAATATCGTTTTCAGACATGGATATGTTTGTTTTACGCCAAGTGTGAGGAGTTGCGCGTTACACCATCTCTCTCCAGTATCCAGCCGTTGGTGTATTTGCATATGATAGACTCATTGCTAGGAGTATTGGTTTTAGTATTGAGCAAACATCTCAGAGCAAAATGTCTCATTTTCTACATAGGCATGCTTCTCATGAACGTAATTATTTGATGCAAGAACTCATGCCCACATCTTACATTACTGAAAAATTTAAATAAATCATAAATATAAAATGGGGTAGAAAACTAGTGTAATTATTTGATGAGGTTAGTAATCAAGTTGAATACAAATTTTACAGCATTTCCAATTAATAAATTCAAAAACTACATGCTTTTTGTAACAAGACTTATGATGAAAATGGAGAATAAGGAATTAATTAATGGTCAAAGTTTGAAATTCTAATGTAGCATAAGCAGCATAAATCTGCATAAAAATATGACGATGAAAAGAAAAAAATGTTTATTTATTTTGATTATATGCTCTTATATCAATTATAATACTTTGTAAAAATAAGTTATTTTACGGAAAAAGTGCCTGTTGGCGGAAGGCGGATCAACTGAAACGCTTAGCTAATTCATAACACCTTTTTTTAAAGGTTAATGAACGAGTCAACCAGCACAGAAACATAGTCAATGAGAAAACAGGCACATTTTGCGTTGTTTGTAGTGTATAAAAGCGCTGTGAGAAGAGAAACAAGTTGATGAATTAAAACATTCGGATTTATCTTTTGCATCATATCAGATTTTGTTATTATTAAAATGGCACACGAGTAGCTATTCAAGAACTCTCACCGGCTGAGAGGCATTCTCCATATCTACACTTGACGTCAGCTTTAACCTCAGTTTTACCGCTCTGCCCTTTCTAGTGAAAGTGTGTCTTTAGGTTAATGTTAGGCATAGGAGTTTTTCTTTGTTTAGCTCACCGATCGATTCACTTGATAATAAACCTCCACACTCTAAAGAGCTGGATAGCTAACCTTAGGCTAACCCTTTTTATTTTAGATCCAAATTTATTGTCTGTAATAAACAACAGATTTATTAAATACAAGAAATTCCTACGAGCATGTTATTACATTTAGAAGTACTTAAGTGACAGTCGTTTTATCACCACAATAATTGTTCACATGTACCAAGGGCCATGTATCTATATTTTCCTGTCGCGTGGTTTCAAATGAGCTTTTTCAAGTTGAATTCAACTGTGTACTATATTCTTCTCTACCTTTAAAAAATTTCATATTTTAATGATCTTTCCCTAAAAGCTACTTCTAGATATTGCAAAATGAGGCATTTTATCACTACTAATTTTTAAAGTTTACAATATACAATCAAGTATTTTGCATAATCAAAAGTTGAACCATCAGCTCAACATATTTGTAAACGAGTCATAGCTATAGGCGCACGGTTTGAGTCAGTCTTCATCAAATCATAAAAGGTAATAGATGTTTCTATTCAAAACACACTTAATAAATAGAAATCAACACTAGTAAACTATACTATTAGGCAATATCAATGACAGCATGAGCAAAGGGCAGAAAGCCACATGCAGAATAATATTTTACGAAACACAAAAATAGAAATTTTTTGTGCAATTTTACTTAATCTTTGTAGAACCTATTGTATATGTCGGGGATATCACTTTATGCGCATTAAAAATGATAGCATTATTTAATAAATTACATTTTATGTTCCAGATTTATGCCATTATTACCAAAAATTTTTGCAATGATTCTTTTGACAGCTTTAAATGGAAAATGTTGCAAGCTAAATCTATTTGAATAAACTCTTTTCAAAATAATTTCATTAACATAAAATACAATAAAATAATGTTTTTTAACATTTTATTGACTTTATGAACACGACACTCGAAGCATATTAAATTATATTTGATAAATATTCGGTTCACTCGTCAAATTGAATACTAAATTCATTATCGTCTGCTGTCAGCATGTCTATTAATTTGACACTTTTTTGTTATTTGCGAGTGAATTGAAAACTTCAATGAAAGCGTGAAATTCTATCTGTATTTGCGAGTTTTCTAACTAATTTCTTGCATCCTTAAAATTTACATGGCGTATTAATACGATTTCATTAAGAGCATATACTTTTATAGCAAAAAATTCATTTATCAACCAAATATTCAAATTATATTGGGTGCATATATATATATATATATATATATATAGTAGACATAATGCTTGCGTTGTTAAGGAATTTTTTCACACGAAAACCAACCCAAAAGAACAGAAAGAGGGTGTTTTGTCAAGTAACATACACAACAAGACTTGTTACCTAGTCGAACTTGAGCACTTCGTTGGATATGCAATGAGCCTTTATTAAGCCAAGCAAATTTATTGTTCTGCTTGTTAATTTGATTATGCAAATATTTCATATTTTTTCATTTAAAATACCTCTCTTATATTCATATTTTAAATGTTTATTAAATAATAGAAAAACCTATATATATAATTCTGAGAGCTAAAACGAACGTCATTGAAAAGTTCTATGTGGTGAGCCTAGTCGAAAATACTTAAAAGTAAGACGAGCCTAGCCAAGCTTAAAAATTTCGCCTTGTTGCAAGTCTGTTCACAACACAGCACAATAGACTTATAAATTTCACAATGCTTACAATTTGGGATATCTAATGAATATTAATATTAAATATTATATGTCATAACCGAAATTTATGTACAATGCTGTACTTCATTATAGGACCTGAAAATCATTAATAACTTCTTAAAATTTGAATTGATTTTAATAAACAAAGCATTAAATAATGTTGAAAAGAACTATTTTTACTTAGCTACTCTAAAAAACAATAATTTTGCATGCAAAAAACCATGAATTGACATTTATTTCGTAAGCTTCTAATCACTGCACTCTTGAAAAAAACCTTTCATATTTAGTCATATGAATATCGCGGAACTCAATTTTCAACAAGATCGTACATGCTATGCGACTACTGTGAGCATGAGAATTTTACGGGAAAATTAACTTCAAGGTTTAGGATACTAAATTGTAGGGTCAATTCCCAGCACCTATCGCCAACATATTTTCCTTGGAAAATACTGACTAACTCAGGCAGCCATCAAAACAGAAATTTAGAAAATTGGACCAGATATCACCAGTGCAGCGAATAGCAGTTTACGAATTCAGGCCAATACTTTTATGCATTCAGGAGGGCAGCATATGGAAAATTTTAAATTTAAGAATTCCTAAAAAAATATCTCCCAAAATACTAGTGTTACTTAGTTATTTAAGTAACTAAGTAGCACTTGTATTTAGCGAGATTGTTTTTAATGCTTTGTTCACTAAAATCCATCCAGTAAATAGGGTATTATTAAAGATTTTCTTAGGTCCCATCATTGGAGATCACCCACCTTGTATAAGAGCTGTGAATGATTTGTATTCGTAAGATATCCCACTAAGAGAATTTGTCTTGTAAAACTGTGAAGCATCAATATTTGAGAAAGGAAAAGAATGTGAACATATTTTTATAAAATTTAAAACTGCATAATTCAATAATACAGTTATATAAGAAAAGTAAAAATCTTTGTTTTGTATAGTTTCTATAGTTTCCATGAAACTAGTGTTTTTCAATTATCTTGGTAAATTTGTTAAGATGTTATATTGTTTGTTAATACACCAATCTCATTTAAAATGCACACCATTTCAAACTATGGGTACCCAGCAGGTCCTACATCTATTTTGAACTGTATTAGTGAAAAGATATTTACCCTTAACATCATAGTGTACTCTCGTAGTATATAGTCTCATTCTTCTTCATCACATTTTCAAACAATGTTCAACAAGACAAATATATCTATGAAAATATATGATCTTGATGGAAAACAAAGAAACAAATTTTAAGCTAGTTTTATATAAAACCTATATTAATTTAATAAAAGTCTTGAAAGGAAATTTGTTTGCGGGCACGAACTTTATTAAAAATTTAAATCAAAAACAAACATTTTCCCTATCTGTATACTAGAAATTATCACATGACAAGAGGAAGAAATGTTTTGTATTAATAAAAAGCTTTCAAATTCTCCCCATAACTAATGTTAACGGGATGAGGTGGTCTGAAGCTAATGAGAGTAGCCATTTTGTTTTCTGTAGACAGATCACCAATGTTCATTGTAGCGCGTGGTGCCTAATTTCAGATGAGACTTTACGCAAAGAAGCGCCTTAATGGTTCACGACCTGGGAAAGCTTTGTAACGACATTGAAAGAGGAGAGAATCCTCTATCTTCTGTTGTTTTCAGATTTCAGATATCCATAGTATTTCGTTAATTATAGTGTTTATTAAAATAAACTTATGTGATGTATTTATAAACTTGACAGTAGTCTAAAATTTGGCTTGTTTAATATTTCTTAAGATTTTCTGGTCAAATTCAGACAGCATAACTAACATTTTTGTTAAGTAAACTAATTGTACAAATAATTCAGAAAATATATTTTAGACCTGATATTTTTCATGCATATTTTACGATAACATTCATATAAATAACCTAAATAATAGTTTTATATTTTCTATATTTACATTGCACAATTATAAAACATGTTGGTTAGTATATTCATGGATTGCTAAATAGGTCTATTTAGTAGTGTTGCGTTGTGTGCACAACAAAGTTAACATCCCACACAACATAACATGTTGTGTTGTGCTGTGTACACAACATAAAAAGGCAAGCTTGGTAGATATGCAATAAAAGTTTCCTAAAAATTTTTTATAAGCTCAAAGAATTGGATTGCATGAGAGATAATTGTAAGCCTATAATGAAGAGTTGAATATTCCCAGAACTTTTACATAGCAAAATTTAATTGCATTAACTGTATTTAATGGCAGTCCTGATTTATCAATGAAGAGTATTTGCAAGGAATTGGGAAAAGGTAAGGCGGATAATCATTTTAATATCCTTAATAGTAGATCAAACAGTGGGGAGGATTATTTAGATTACTAAACCAATAATATTTACTGCAGACATCCGAATTTTGTATTCTACCAATAAAGTTATGAAATAGGAATCTTAAATGAAATCATCTAAAATAATATTCAAAATAATAATATTTGTGTAAAGTTTTCCTAGATTATTGCTGATTGGTTTTTGCTGAATTCACAATTCCATTAAAGCAATTAATAAACACTAAATATATATACTGGATATATATATATATATATATATATATATATATATGTAAGTGAAAATGTATATAACTTATATACATATATACTTAAATATACATATGCATGTATATTTATGTTTATACAGTATATATAATACAAATATTTGTATTACTACTTTATTGTTTTATTAGTAAAATTCACTTCATATTCCAAAATTACGCCATGTTTTATATTCTTAATTCAATGTGTTTACTTATAAATACGAGTTTTCATAAAATTATAGGTTTTGCCTCATCCTTTATCAATTTTAAATATTTCATTAATTCTTCAAATGTTTTTATTTGCTTTGGTACGCTACTTTTATTCTATTGAAAACTATTTTCCATATATAATTATATGGTGACACTAATATAAGTTGTATAAGAATTTTCTTATTAATGGATTATATCTAATAATCTATATATATATATATATATATATATATATATATGTATATGTATATATATATATATATATTTATATATATAACTAATTTACAGAAGTTTAACAAAAACTTGCTTTACATGTGCAAGTAGTGTTGATCAAAGCAGTGTTCCAGAAACATTTTTATATGCAAATTTCAACATTATGCTAATAATGAGTTAAGCACTCATGCTTGTCATTAACTAATTTTTCTTAATTAAATTAATGTTTATCATAAATATTAGTATACACAGAGGCGGATTGGCTGCCTCGGAGGCCCCATAGGATGGTGTCTGATGCGGAGACCCAATAAGGCTGGGGGTTCTTGGGCGGCAGTTCCAAGGAAATTTCAGAAATCTATTGCTCCCAAAGCGTCTCAGAAAACTAATAAAAATTAGCGGGATTTGTAGAAAATTGTGCCATTTTTTACTCTACAAATTGTTACACTCAATATATGATCTCAGTTTTCTGTGAATTTTCAGAATTTTAATGGTATTATTTAAACAACATCACAGTAGAATACAGAATTTCTAAATAAAACGTAAAAAATATATTTTGCCATAAAAAAACAAAGCACCACGGCACAAGCTCCCATCAAATAATGATCTGCCTGGCGAGCTCTTACGATAACTGCGCGATTTTTTTATGACATCTGATTTGCTAAAATAGCAACTGCACGATTCAATGTTAAGTACAAGCATTTCTTCTAAATGTTTGTCCGTCATTGCGTTTCTTAATCGTCAAAGGATATTTATAAACCTTGCATAAGTTATAGTAAGTGGGACTGCACATATTATATTTAGCTAACACCAAGAATACGTAAGTAAAACAGCTGTGACAGAAACTATTTTTTATGCATTTATTCATTTTGTCTCAACGTCAGCAACATCACTCTCCGCCTCTTCCTCGTTTTCAATTTCTGCTGTCTTCAGTAATATTCAGCTTCAACTTCTTCCAATTGCTAAGCTACGAAGCTCATTCTTCAATTGTGTTAAATCGATTGATAGAAAAAAGTGCAAATGCTGCTAAAATTATGGCAATCGATGTTGTTTTCCAGGTCTTTACAGTGCTTAGAATCAAATAAGGCAAACTCTGTTAAAACTCTATTGTGCTCACTGCATTGGTTTCATTTCTACGTCTTGGAAGTTGTCATCTGTTCGCAATCAATTATATTTTTGACTTGAAAGACAAATTTAGTAGCATTTTCAAGGACAGTGGTCCAATCACGACTGATGTTAATGCTAAATTTTTCTAATTCTTGTAGCATAATTGCTGCACGTGACAAATCCATGCCTGAGAATTGAAGATAATCAGAGAACGGTAAGCTACGTTCGAAGATTCTGAGAAAAATGAATGCTATGAGCGTATTTTCAAATTTAAGTAAATTTTGTAAAAGTGATCTAGCACTATGCCTTGACTTGCAATCAAAGAAATTCTCGTTTTCTGCGATTAAATCTAAAACAGTATAATTGTCAACCAGAAGAACATTGTTTGCATTCCATTGTTCATGAGAGAAGGATGCGTAAAGCTTTATCAAGCATCTCGCACTGCTTCCCCACTTTGTTTTACCAATGAGTATTAGCATTTTTAGCTTTCCCAATCCGGCTGAAAAATTTCTTTGTTTTGAAGATAAATACATTCACTTAGAAGAGTCATGAAAGAAGGTCGTTATTTCTGAAAGAAGCCCAAAAAGTGTAATGGTGGCTGGTATACATGATGTAAAGTCCACGATGACAAGATTAAGTACATGACAAATTCACCATATAAAAAGATGTAATGACACTACATTCTTTATGAAATCATGCAAACCTGATATTTGTACTCGCATGACAAGGGCACCATCAAATACGCAGTTTTGTATATCAAGTCCTGTATTGTCAAGCTCAGCTTGTATTGTTGAAAAGTAATGATGTGCTGTCATTACAAAGAGATGGTTTAAAGCAAGGAGTACTTCTCGAATTTTATTCTTATTTACATCAACAAATCATTGCTCGGCAGTTGTTATATCCTGCACTAACAATATCGTCCATGGATTTCTGCTTTTGTATGTTGTACAGAACTTGAACAACCTTGGAAATAAATGTTTTGCTAAAAAACGTGATTAGGGATCCGCACCCACCAGAATTTCCAATTCTATTTATAGATCGAATTCGCCCAGCTTCACTGTGTTGGGTAACCTCACTCAGATGAGTTGCAAGATTGGAATCATGCTTGGTTAGCAATTTTATTAGGTCTAAAAAGTTATCCTGATTTGCGTTTTGATCCAGAAAATTATGTGCAGCTTCATTTCAGTGACCACGAAAGGCAAGCCCTTGCCTTGCTAGCAGCAAGACAACATCAACAAACACTCAACAACAAGTCTATTTTTAAGGATAAGTGCTTTTCAACGATTCACTGTAGGAACGTCTACGAGTGTATAGTCTGGAGCATTTCGCGGTTTCGGATCATAAAAGTTTCATCTACGTTTGCTTGACTCATGCTCAGTAACTTGCTGTGAGCTTTGTCGCCAATCTGAAAATCATTGTAAAAATCTGTTGTCAGCTGATCCGTATGCAATGCAGAGCGAGAAGTAAAAGAGCATATGTTGTTTGTCAAATGTCAACCATGATCGTTTCACTTTTTCGCAATCTTCGTCATGTCTAAAATATAACTTTATACTGAATGACAACTTGCCATCATTACCACTTTGTTTTCAATACGAAGCGGATCCGAATTTAAATAGGTATTGTAACAATAAATAAACATGGACTTAAAAAATATTTGTTTTTTTTAAGAAATACAAAGAGAAAATTTTAGGTGTTTCAACACTGGACATATACTTACGAAATAGTGCATGTAAATCAACTTATTTGTAAGCTGTGTGATAACCTAATTTAAAATTTTCATCAACAATAATCATAATGCATTTATAAAGTTTAAATAGTTGAGTTTCTTATAGCATTATGTCCCGTATTAATTTTTTATGTCCAAATTCAAAAATAACCACTATGCAATGTCACTATGAATTGAAGTTGTTTCAAACAAAATACACTTTACTTAAAAATAGCAGCTAAGGCGATGAAAACAAGAATAGCACAAATAATGGCAAATTAAAGAAAAACCCCAAAATTTATATTGCAAGACATTAAAAAAATTGTTGTAGAGTGTATTAAAATCCATGATAGAAAAATTAATTTTTGAAACAAAACTTGAGATTTAAATATTAATTTCGAATTTTACCGAAATTGGATAATAAATTGGATCAAACATTTCAAATTATATAACAGCAACATTAAATAAATTAATACCATATTAACCCTATTCCAGTTGGGCTTTTTTATGTACGTTAAACAGTTGGGGGGGGCAAATTTGCCCCCCCCTTTCTAGAATGCTCATTTCTTAACGAAATTCGATAAAACTTTGTAGGGTCGTAGTATGACATGTTACCATCAAGAAAAAAAAGGTACTATCATTTTTGGTCACGTGGTCATGTGATGACGTCATCATTTTATGTCAACATAGCTGATTTTAGCATTTTTGCAACAAAAATGGCATAAAAAGCATCTTATACATTTTTTTTGATGTATATTGGATACTTATAACATAATTAGTTTCCAAACATCATTTGGGTAAAATTTGAACAGATTTTGAGCATTATTAATTGCAAAAATGGAAAATATGACGTCATCGCAGGTTGTAGAATAGACTTTTTTCCACATTTTTCATTTTTTGAACCACAAATAGATACAAAAACAAAAAGGAAAGTTTTTTTCATTGATTTGTGTTACCTTAGACATAATACATTGGAAAACCTACGTCTCAAAGCTTATAGAAACAAAAATATTGTGCTATAGCCTCAAAAAACTAGGTATTTTACCATTTTTTTACCGAAATTTTGCCAATAGACCTCCGGAAAATGCTTACAGAGGAAAAAGTACAGGTCCTTTTGACTCAAAATTTTCAGGGATTGGTTATAGATAAATTTTGTTCNATAACAAATCCCCGACAGGGGGGGCAATTTTGCCCCCCCCCCAACTGGAATAGGGTTAATAGTATGCCGACGATATGGTTCCATAAACATTTTTGTATTAGTGATTATAATAATGACAAACCTTCTGAGTACTAAGTTGATCTTGGCATTGCAAGTTGCTTAGATTGCATATTTAAATGAGATTTTTGATTAAAGAGCATCCCAAATTCTATTAGTATTTTTACATTTTCGCAGTGTTTGCAAAAGCTAAGGTATTCCACTTGCTTCTCTGTGTTCTGTGATTTTTCTTTGACATACATATTGGAGAGAATCCTTTTCTAAATTCTGCTCTTCCATTTGCAAGTTTGTACAAACAAGTGTTTTTGGTTGCTTCACTATTTTATCATTATGTAATGGCTAACATGAATCGCATTTTCAGATTTGAAGTATTCGACACCAATTTTCTAAGTCGTTGGAAAAAATAAGGCGAAACCTGCTGTGTGAACAATGAAATTCAATTACAAAATTTCACTTAGATTGAGACTATTAACACACTTAAACTGGCATTCAATGTAAAAATCTGCGTAATTTATAAAATATACAAATAAAAATTTTTGGATCCGAAACAAATTCGAAGCTTCTCAAAATGAAGATCAGATCCAATCGGTATCCGATCCGATCCGATC
>CABFPE010000656.1:16288-28468 GCA_900660155.1 Hofstenia miamia | reverse complement strand
AGTCCTGACTATCATGTGTAAATATATCGAGGGGACGGGCGAGTAAGGTAAGATATACCGTGGGCTAACCGCACACCCCTAGTATGTATCTATCTCTCTATTTCTGATGCCAGCAAGTGTGCGCAAAAAATTTGCATGTAGTTTTAAATAGTCTATAATGAAAACATATACAGTAAAAATTCATATAATTATAAATAAGTGTAATTTATTCAATGGAAAATGTTAATAATAAAAATTAATAAATTAATAAAAATGTATTAAAGAGGCATTTATGAGTTCTCTCATTTTTTGAATTATATTACTGTTTCGCTCAATTTTGCAGAAAAATAGTTTGAGAATAACTCTATATGAGCAGTGGGGGCAGCAATCAGCTTGCTCAATGATTTCTTTAAGTTATGAGTCCGGAATGACTTAATATAGTCAAAAAAATAAATTTATATGCATATAATGTACATGCAAGTAAAGTCTCAAAGATTTCATGAAAAATGCTAAACCAATGGCTAATTTCTACTGTACACCCAATTTATGATATGCACATGGAGTTAATTTTTAAGTTTTATTTTTCAGTGAGCTGTGTTCTTACCGATAACATAAATTCAATGCATATTTTCACGAAATTTGAATATTTATTCAAACGTATGACACTGTATTTCCTTTCGATGCAAAAATTCGCAATTGATTTACGAACAATTGAATTAAAATAGAACAATGAAATAATTATTTATACTCTGGCAATTTACTGGCCAGGTGCGAAGATGCCTTACAATTGGCTGTTAAATTTTGTTTTCCACTTATATAATTGATTATTTTAATAATAGATAAATTTAACCGACAAAAAAGATAATATTATAAATTCATACGCCAATAGATTGTACAGAGCTTAAGTTTTTTACTCTACAGCGCAAATTATCATATTAATCAGCACCAATTAACAATTTTCAATATTCTGTTACTGTTTTGTTTTAATTAGAAAGAATAGATGTGGAAATTTCTATTCTCTTCGATTTCCAGATTAGGGTAATGAAAATGGTAAAGAAATAAAAATTGTCATTTTATGGAATTAAATTTTAATTATGGGATTTAATGGAAGTACCCATTCAAAAATACAGACATCCGCAGCACTAGAAAATGCTCAATACACCCTAAATTTATTTAATTAAATCCAAAAACTTTAAAAACAATAAAATTTATAAAAACAGCTAAAATTAGTCCGATAAACTGAGAAAGTTTTTATTTGTGTCATTACTGCATAAAACTGTAAGTACAGCTCTGAGACTATGACATACTTACATCAGATGTATACTTAATTCTCAGAAGAACAGCACTTGAAGCTTTAGTTCAATTTTGAACATGACTGGAAATGCACTTAACTGAAATAATTGTTAGAAGTGACATTGAAATTGCCTTACTATGATACTCAGTTTATCTTGGCAAGGCCACTAAATCAATGACATACGAGAATTTTATAAACTGTATATGTATATGTGTATACATTAGCAGCTTCCAACAAACAAGGTCTTTAATGAAACAAAAAAACTTTAATGACTGTAGGTGCATTTTATTTCTTATAAATTTATAAATTATGTTTCTGTTGATTTTATAAGTCATTTTTGCAAAGGTTTGTGTCTAAAATCTTGAATCTAGAATACATATATTATATTGCTTCTTTGCTTTTCCAGTCATGAATGAGCTGCTAACTGGGCATATACTTGAAAGGCAAATATCCCAATAATTATGGGATATGTAGGACATCAGAGTATTTTATTACGTTACCGCGGTTACTAGTAGGTTATTGATCAGTTACTAGTAAGTTATTAGTAACCAGTTTCTAGGTTACCACATTTTGCCAACCCTATTCATCATGTTTAAAATCCAGGGTTGAGAGGCGCTTTGTTTAGAAAACATATTTATAAGAGGCGCTATGTAGCGTCTTATATAGAAAACCATAAAATTGATATAATAATTTTAAAATAAGATTTTATAAGCTCCATTTAGTGTAATATAGTATTTTGAGTCCGAGAGGCGCTCTGTGTATGGGAATTCTCAGCTCAGAGGTGCTTGGTTGAGCTCCTCCGAAAATTACATACACAAGGGGCCTCCTATAAATATATATATATATATATATATATATATATATATATCCCGCTTTTTGCTATGGAAAATGCAAAAACCTTACATTTAGCGGGAATCAAACTCTCCCTCCCCCTCCCCAAAATGGGGGTAGGTAAATTATAGAGATTTATGTTTGGAAACGCGGTCATGATGAGGTTTTTAAAAAACATTTAACGGGAGATATATATATATATATATATATATATAAATATATAATAAATGTCCAAAACACAGAAATAACGGAGTTTTTCTTCTCTCATTTTCATTTTAATTTTGGCCAATTCGCTGTCTAATTGGTCAATAAAATTGTTAATGAGACTAGATGTATCATTGGAAGAATTTGTGATAAGTGATTGCTCAGAGTGGATGACAGTGGAATGTTTGTAGAACAAGGAGTAAATGTTAAAGATATTTTCCTCATTGGTCAGCTAATATTTTGGAGAAGTACAAGACCAGGTATTGGTGAAGAATATTAGCGAGAGAGAACCGCCGTTGCAATTTTCTGGATAAATTTTAATGAGGCATATTGCTATTTGTCAATAAAGAGAATTGAGGAATGCGAATTAAGTTTCATCGAAGTGGGTGTGGGTCAGATTTATATAGAAACTGAAGCTGATGATGGCGGCTGAAATTAACACGTGCGGCAAAATATCAGGGAATAAAGAACAGGCATATTTCAAAGCAGCAAAAAACAAGTCGAACAACAACTAACAATGAAATTAAAGAAAATGTAGTTTTTTTCAAATAAGACTTTTCCAGGAATCAATCTAAATTTTCAGTGTAATTGCTATGGGGCATAATAATGCTCTTCTTCCAAAAATCAGGATACGTTTCATTATTAGTGGTATAATGGAACAAAGAATTAGAAGCTCAACAAGCTTAGTCACAGAATCGGGAATTAGATCAATAATGCTAATATGTTGCATCGTATGTGAAGAATAAAATGTTCAAATATTCCAATTTTTTCCATTCTTGGTATCAATAGTTTGGGAATGAAACTTAAGAAGTTCTGGACAAAGCCCTTGTCAGATAGAATAAGCGATAAGAACGAATAGATCCGACCTTTGGGACGGGTCAACTTTCTGTCTGGTCCGGATTTAAATAGGTTCATGTTTGGTCATTCAACCATCGGGCATTTATAATTCCTTTGAATACATGTATAGTTTTTATTGTAATGTCGACTACCGACTTAATCGTCCAAATCTAATTATTGTAACTTCCAATGGGGAGGGGAGCTAACTGGGCAATTATTAGTGATTTTAGTAACTATTCAGGGTCGATAATCAACTAATTAGTTATGCTTGCCGAATTGATTGCTGCTAAGCACCACCTACTCATCACGTGTTATGCTGATGATGTTCAACTTAATGTTGTTATGCAGAATCGCTCTGTCATCCGTCTACAGATGTGTATTACTGATGTACGCAATTGGTATGCTTCCCACTAGAGATGAGCCCGATACAGGTTTTGTAAGAAAATGTCCACCTCAGAAAAGAAAACTTCATCGCTAACCACCGAAATGTGCGTTTTTTGCGGCAAACTGTCGCAATAAATTAAGTTGTTCCGCGGTATACCGCAAAGAAGTCGATTTTTAACTTTGTACGAATCGATTAAAATTTCTAAATTGTTTTTTTAGGGATATGGATGATTCGTACAAAATTTAAAAGACAATTTCTTAAGTATTTTGTCATTTTGTCCAATTTTTTAGTAGTATCCAATTTTCCATGAAATACCCAAAAATTTCTTTTACTATTTTTTATGTGAAATCAATTAATTTTTATTCAGTACTAGTTTTTCGAGAAATACTTAGGGATTTCAAGTTTTAAAACAAAACACGCTATCTCTATAGCTTTTATGTCACAGCAAGTTGTTTTAATTCTAACGCCAACCACCACAATGGTGTAATCGCTAACGTGGTATTGCCCCACCGCACTCATTTCTACTTCCAACAACATGCATTGAATGACGCCAAATCTGATGGATTACTTCTTCTCCTCTTGATATTTCTGTTGTAGATATTATTTTATTCCTTTTCTAATGCAGTCAGAAACCTCTAGTTCATTTTTTACTCAACTCTCTCTCTCATGGTGAAGACGTTTTGAAATTGTGCCATGCTGGTATGATTGCAATTCGACACATCTAAATTAGATGTTAATACATCTAAGCGTCTTGTTATTGCATTTGTTACGTTGAATATTGATCCATACAGTTTATTCTTGTTCGGTGTTCCTACTACTCTGCTCCAAAAGATGCAGTTATTGCAGAATTCTGCTGCTCCCATCGCTATTACTATTGATCCAAGATAACATATTACTCCCATTTTACATGCTTTGCATTGACATCCAGTTCACTATAGTATTGTCTACAAAATGTCCCTTGCTGTATGGAAAGTTTTGCACAGTCTTGCTCAAATTACATATCAGAACTTTTCAAATTTGGTTATAATGTTCGTGAACTTCGATCTAAAATTAGGCTAAATGATCCATTGGTTAGTTCGCCCAACTCTTCACGTGCATTATCAGTTGCTGTTCCTAAAGTATTGAATGATCTACCACTGAATGTTTAGCCATCTACTACCATAAGTGCATTTAAAATGAATTTAAAGTCTCACTTTTTTCTGGTGACTTTCTCCTAATTGTTTTATTGTTGTTACTGCCATGAGACAATTTTGTATATGGCGCTTTAAAAATAATGATTACTATTATTATTATTACGATTATTATTATTATTAAAATGTCTTTATATTTTGATTTTAATATAGTTCTGACATGCTCGAGCGAATTATGCAAAGTTTAGAACTGAAGATGAATGAATTGCTAAAGTTTTAAAAGGTCTCATCACCGAAAGCGGTTCGCAGGCCGAATCAAATTAGTATAGGTATATGGATAGTCGAGTAGATAAGGCAATGGCTACCGTTCATTCATAGCAAGTATTATTATTTAGCAAATGCATTCCCTTGCTGTTAGGGTATTTATTTCATTATTTTATTACATGCGAATTGAATAAATCTATTTTGACAATTTCTAAGCTAGAAAATAATATACAGAGAAAGCATCGGTTAAAAACAATGTGTTCTCCTCTGATGTTGGACCCAATTCCCAAAGAAGATATTCCGCTTTTTCTCGGCCAGAGGCAGTGGTGCGTGTTATCTAAATAGAGTATCAACGATAATATTTCAGTATTACAATTGTTTAAACGTAGGGATCAGTCAATTATGTAGGGAATACCTGAGAACCGACATCATTACATTAAGTCAGTGGTTCTCACCCGACGTCAACATGGACCCTAGAGGTTCATGTAACCTTACTGGGGGACCACACACAAAACATCTTGAATTGGGGTTTCATGGTCACATTTTGGTGGTCAATAGGGAAATTGTAATTCAGAACGGTCTTCATTACTGAGAATTGAATTTCTGGAGAAATTTTTACTATTTCAAAATTCTAAAAGTAAGAATATTTTTATAGAAATTGAGTAGAAGAAAAAAACAATGACTTTTAGTATAGTTTTCCTTCACAATAAAGTATCACCATTTACAATGTCTTCAATATTAACAATTCTTCTACTATTTTATTAGGGACTTTTTTGCGCGGGTGGTCCAGCTAAGCAATGTGAGCAAAAGGGTTCCATGTGTAAGAAAGGGTTGAGAACCACTTCATTAAACGATCATATGTCGTATTACATGTAAGTGTTTTGTCGCATCCCATCTAATGCAAAGCAAAACATTTATTTTCCCATTACGACTTGCTAGTTTTGTATGAAAACAAATATATTTCTGTTTACTTTGGTGACACTTTGCTGTTTTGAACCGAATCTTCATTGAGATTAATCTAATCTGACTTTAACACTAGCTTAGACTCCAAAAACAAAATTCTTCATAGATTTTAGGCTGCTCTCTCACACTTTTTGTCACTGTAAAAGATCAGTATCTGTTTGGATTGCAATCATGTTTCATAAATGATCAGTGGAATATCCGAAGATATTAGTTTTCTTACTATTATATTATGTTCTACCATGTCTTAAATTAATTTTTTAGTTCTAGTTTTTGAATTGGTCTTCCAACTTAGATATAAAAAAACTCCGGTATGAAACGGAATCAGTTATTTGAAAATTTGAAGTGAATGTAATTCAAGTTATAGCACTGCAAGCAGTTGATATTTACTTTCTTTTTACAATTTTCAGTTTCAATACCTAGATTGCATAAAAAGGAATTTGAGCTTTTCAGAACCATAAAGTAAAATTATGAGTTATCTGTATTTTATGCATTTATCTTAACATTAAACAACCCATCGATTTTCTATACTATTTTATGGTTCTTGAAATATTTTTAAATGCCTATATCTCAAAACTAATATCCAAATTCTGAAAGCAACGCATAATAGGAGAGAGTGCCTTTTTTAACTTCTCTTAGAATAATATCAGCTATTTTGTTCACGACACATTCCATTTTTATTTGGTTATAAATATTACTACCCTAATGTACATAAATCAAAAAATATTTTCCATTGAGAACTATTGTTAAACTTTTTTCAGTTTATCCTTCAAATACCTATTTACAAAAAACTGGCTTCATTAAAAGTTTTTCATGAAAACACTGAGGCAATGTAAGATGGTAGTTTTTAGAGAAAGTTTCCTGTAACGGTGATAGATATTAGCACATAAAAGTGAAATCATCTAATTGTTCAAAATTGTGAACATTGTGAATCTGAACAGCCTGACAAACCTAGAAGCTCTTGGAAGGAATATTCAGTAAAACATTGTAGTTCTACATTTCATTAAGAGGTAGGTGGAAGTTGAAGTGAAATATCGTGCAATGTCTTTGATGATGGTCTGTAAGAGAAATCAGTTGTCCTTTTCTTAAGGTGCAAGTGGTTTTCTTAGTAACCTTCGATTTCCTACTGAGATTCCTGCGATCCAAATTTCTGATTCATAGAAGAAGAAGTTTGACATATGTGATTTGAAGATTCTTAGCTTACCAGAAACCTATGAACACCTCATAATAAATCTAGTGGTTGAATTATGTAATTTACTCGTTTTATTATTTTGATTAAATGCTGATCTCAACATAGATCTTTTTCAAGAACGACGACCAGGTAGTTGACAATAAGAGCAATTGCAGAGTTTCTTACCAAGGACCTCCTATCATCTGAGTATTTCGAGATATCTCCTTTCGTAGTATGAAGATAAATATAGGCATTGTTAATTTAGTCTGCATACATTGTGAAAATTAGACCACACATTGCATTACCTTGTGTAATTCCAGTCTGCATTTCTTTTGATAATGGCAAGTTTTCCCTTAGCTTGATTAGTCCTGGAGATGTTTTATCTACTGTCTCCAAAAGTTTGTTCCAGACTATTGTGCTTGATGTACATGAGTAATCCAGGAAAACCGCCTTTACAATAGTCGTTTGTTCTTTATGCAACCATGATGCAATTATGTGAATAGTGTGTAGCAAGACTTCAATGGATTATATTGTGGGTGGTGTTTCATAGATTCCCAGGAATAATTTATTCATTTATGACTTTGGACTTTTCCACAAGTGCTCCGGGTGCTCCGAATGTTTATTTCCATGATTTTTTATGTTGGCAAAATTTTGGACGCTTCTATTTTGTGAATTGCTCACCTTTACAGACTGACATATTTAATACTCAAATTCAGTCTGAATTTACTGCTTTTTCGATACTGTCCATACATTGAACGAAAGATGAATAGGCTTCTGTAACGAAGTCAAATCATCTAAACACATTGATTCCTCTATAGTTGATTGAAATGCCAATTGTACATGACAATTCAAAGTGAATTTTTTTCACATAAATGATTTTTTTCGTTGAAATTAGTTCTTGGAGATCAATTTCGGAACCAGAATTATACCTTTAAGATAATTCATATTATTCTTGCAGAGTTGCTGGTTATAAAATTTCATATACGTTTTTTGAAATGTACACAGCATGCAGTTGAGAGGAACAGGTTGGGTGCTATATTAGCTAGCGTGCTATGTTTTCTAAGCTTATTTATTCCAAGGGCTGCAACACTTTTCCATTTATATCTCCAGTGATTCTACCCATTGATCTTGGCTTTTGTTAGAATAATTTTTTGTCAACATGAGACGCATTATTTTGTTTGAACTTGATCTAATTTGTGCCTTCATCAGGTAATTCCAAATGATATTTGCTTCTAAAATTAATGTAGCTTATCTCTTCGACAACAATTCCAAAAATATGACATCAAAAGATATTTGCTACATTTTGTTTAGCTTTAGGTGGTTGCTACTTTATATCATTGAAACAATTGATATCAATTAAATTGTCATGGATGAAAATGCTGAACTAAATTTAGAGTATCTAAGAAATTCACGCTTTGTCATTGTTTTCAATTGGATTAAAATGCAGAAGAATCATCCGATAAATAATTTTTAGATGAATCTAAAGTCACCACTTCTAAATCTTGTATCAGTTTTTCTGGATGCATAGCGATATCTGACAATAATCTCCAACTCAATAATGACAATGGGATAATTTAGTATAATCAGGGATAGGGAATGAACAGTTTTAGATATTTTTGCTTTGCTCTAATGTGCTAGCTACGTTGGCTTGTAAATATTTTAGGAAATTCAACCGCATAATTTGATAACTTACCAACTTGTATGTAAAGCACATCTAGAGAATGCAGCGATAAATTATAGTGAGTAATAACTACCGCCTATAAGTTTATAAGTTCAAATTATTTTTTTGTCAAAAGCATATTACAAAGATTGATTGAATGCTAAAAACGCGAATTATCAAATATTCAGTATGGTTTAAGATCAAAAACATCTAAAATATTTGATGAAGTCAAAATACTGTTAACCTGAAACAGCTTAGCGTCTTCTGTCCACATTTACGTATTTATTGTTGATTATTTTGACATGAATTTGTCGCAACTTAAAAATATAAAATATTTGGCTAATAATCTTGGCAGCGACATAAAAGTTAATGATGGGTATGTGACAGATAAGTAGAATTTAATGGCGAATTCGAAGGAATGGCAAGTCAAAGTTTATAGATTTCTCAAGTATTTCTCACAAATATGATTTCAAAATACAAAAAACCTAATGAGCATGTTTTAAAAATTCATGTCACCCGGGCCTTACCCTAAGTTGGTTGAGTTTATTCTAAAAATCAAATAACATTTACAAATAATTATATAAACCAGTTAGTAATTTACCGAATCTGCCCATTAATATATTCAGTGCAGTATGGAAAGAATTGGTCCTGTCTTCTCTTTGTCTTCTTTCTTTGAGAAACATATTTACCGGAATACTTATGTCTTTTAGGACAAAGATCATTGAGAATGTGCATAGGATTAAATGTTTCTTAAAAAAATTTACAGCAAGATGAATTCTTCTATACTTAATTTTGAGTGCTTCTTCATAAGTACCAAATATTATATATTGTCTCCTATTAGCTACACGTTGTAATTGTCGCTTTAATCTTTGGGAGAGAATTGGAAACATTTCCGAAGCATAATCATTTACTGAGAGAACTTTAGAATTCATAACAATCTCCAACGTTCTCTTACAGGCGACAAATTTGTCAAAAATTCTCAAACAATACAATCTCTGAGAAGCTCGCTTACACACTTCTGAAATTTGCTTATCCTATTTAAGATTACTTGATATAATAACACCCAATATTTTAATTTCATTAACTGGTTCAAAGTTCCTCGAAAGCGGCACATTAGTTCTTCCTATTAGCATTTGTTTACATTTTCTGTTTAGATTATGTCCATATTGTTCAGCAAATCGACTAACATTTTTGAATTCAGATATTGGTTTTCCTTTATTTATCAGTATGATAGCTTGAAGATCATTGGCATACTTAAACATATTATGACTGAAACTAGGTAATTACTTTTAGTAATTCCCAATTTTACATTAAAGGTCCCAGAACTTAAGTAGTCTTTCATCATGGGAACAAAATCCTTTGGAAAACCTGAGTCATTTAATTTTTCAAGTAGAATACTAGGATTTTCATTGTCGAATGCCTTAGAAAAATCATACGATTCAATACCACCACCTCAATATCAGAGGTGTCCAGTAGATTCGTTATTCGGTCCACGATTCTGATATCAATGCTCGCGTAGTAGACGAATGCGTTCTGTATGCATATTGGCTTATATCCAATTTTGAGTTGAAAATATGTTTTAAATCATTGAATATATTATTTTCGATAATTTTCTCAGGAATTGAGAAGAGAAATTTTTCTATATTTATAGGGAGATGATTTAGGAATTGGAATTACATCAGAGTTTTTCCAACACTTAGGGAAATATCTCTCATTTATACAAGTGTTCACAAATTGAGTAATTGGTTAACATAAAATATGAGCTCCTTCAGCTTTATACAGCCGGATGGCTACTTCAACACTTCAGCAACTCCTATGAGGATTTAATATTGAGAGATATTTAAAAATTTGAAATTGAGTAGCAATAGGCATCCATTCATCATCTACTGGTTGATAGCGTTATAATAATAATAGTAGTCTTGATTTTTGGCATAGATTGATTTTACCCGTTCAGCAATATATTAAGCACAATCCTTGAAATTAGCATAATCCTGAATAATTGTTGCGAGACTATTTGTTTTTCTCTTTCTCCTGATTTCATTAACCACATTCCAGATATTGCTTCTGTTTTTTCGGATTGGAAATAACATTCCTTAGCCTTAATAATTTCATTGGAGTAATGAAATATATGCTACAATTGTTTAAAATGTGTTTTTCTTTTAGCATTTATAATTTTTTTATAGGAGGTGTCATCCACTTTGGATCTTCACTAGATAGTTTAATCTTCGACGTGGGAATAATAGTCATTGCGTCTTTAAGTATTTCATAAAAAGTTTCTACCTTCAAATCTATATCACTTATTCTATAAATTATCGAAAAATTCGCGTTGGCAAGAAAATTAGTGGAAGCATATAAATTACTCTCTTTGAAGTCGTATACGAGAAATTCATTAAAAGTCACTGTAGTTTTTTTTAAATTCAACATCATATGTTTTGATTTTGCAATAGGACTTGACGTTTTCGATTGAAAATAATGCTCTGTCAGGTGTTCACTTATGAGAATCACATCAATAATTGAATCCTTGTGAGTTGGTTCCTTTATTATGTATAATTTATTCAGTTCACAATTTAGTACATCAAGACATTCACAAGCAAAATAGGAATCTGTCTCCCCACAAAATAATTCCGTGTTCTGAATTATGTAATAAAATCCCATCAATACTTTGAATAAGCAAATCATATATCACACTATAAATATCTGAAGTTAGAGACAGAGGAATATATACACATATGAAGAGCAACTCATTACACGAAATTTTATTTTTTTCATTTTCGATAGATGGCGTCTGAAATTTTGATGTTTCAAATTCACATTCCTATCTTTATACATAGGCTCAAAAATATAATCGACTACTGCTGAAAAAATAATTGACTTTTTGAAAACCACCTGTGAATTTTTTAAAGTATTGGTTGCTCACAGAAAAATAAGCTAATAAATATGCATGGTAGAATTACTTAGAAAACCTGTTTTTTTCTTGTAAAATTCGAAAAGAAATCTATATTATTCTTAATGAAATGATAAATTCATTAAACACCTGTCGGAATTTAATTGACTGACACATGCGTTATTCGATTGACTGTTGATGTGTAGTGTGCCACTGCTCATTTCTCGGCGAAACGACAATGAAATTGAGGGTTAATATTAACAGAAATCCTGCTTGATTGTTACGTATTCAAATTGAAACAAAACAATCGTCTGCTTATTTTCCAGCAAGAAGATACTAGCAGCAAGAGTTCTTCAAGGGGTTGGGTTTTTGGTTTCAGTACATATTTAGTAATTTTCTAATGTTTTCTTCTTCAATATATGATGTAGTGCTACTATCAATATTGTATGTAATACAATTAAAGAACCTGTTTAGCTTAAGTGAGTGTAGACATTCACTATTTATAAATAGTTAAAATATACAATTAGTTAAACTGGTAAATATATGTATTTTAGATATATATATATATATATATATATATA
>CABFPE010000656.1:4240-14722 GCA_900660155.1 Hofstenia miamia | reverse complement strand
CCTTAATATGTTTCTGAAAAAAAACATATACAAATATAAGTCATTGAACTCTCACACTTAGAGTGTTTTCGTAATGAGTCATGGTAGCTTTGATTTCAAACAGAAATGGAGGTAAAATGAAGGACCGTCTGGGTCATTTCGACCCACTTCACTACTTTGATGGCTTGGTGTGAAGTGGTTAGATGGAGCCACGAGCTGAGACTAAGTGACTTTGTTTGTTTACCCAAGGCAAATATGTGTGTAAGCAATCATATTAATGTAAGCGTCTTTTGCGAGTGCTACACTGTCATTATCCTTCAAGTACCAACTGGGTCATATCGACCCATATTGCAGTTTAAGTATGCGCCCACAGCGGCAAGCGGCTTTACATGCTAGTAGAACAATTTGGAATGTTGCTGATGATGAATTGGATCCATATCAATCTGACGACAGCTAGGTGAATGAGGATGGAGAACAAGCAAGTGAAGCTTTTCCTCTGAATGACGAACAATTTCTCAGCTCGTCTGATGAAGATACAGAAGAAGCAGACGCAGAAATGGTAACCCAAATTCTGATTTTCTTGACAAAAACAGATTACTATGGGAAGTGCTAAAAACCTCCAAGTCATTGTTGTAATTACTCCTCCAGGTCCTAAAAATTTTATACGGTTGTTGTTCACAGAAACTACTAGCTCAAATATTGCAAGCAGAGGCTTTATCCTACATGTGGCAGAACAATTAGGAAATTTTAAAAGAGAGACATGCAGTGGCGCGGTCGAACAAAGCAACCCACAGGGCTCAAAAAATGCGACAACAAAACAGTCGAAATATGTGCTAGTTGTAAGAAAGTGTGTGTGGAAATCATCGAGTTCAGCTGTGCAGACCCTGTTCGTCCAACAATTAGGGACTAAAAACTATCATAAACTTTGTGTTTCTTCATCAGTTTTATCACTATTGAGCGTTTTGTTTATGTTAAAATTAAAAACGTATAAATTCAATTTTCTTTCTGTACTATTTTTCGCTTTTTTTAGCGCATGGGTCGTTTCGACCCAGTTGGTCCTTAGTAGGGGGTAAATTTTTTGGTCCTTCTAGTGTTAATTTAATTTCAAAATAATTTTCCATCTACACTACTAAATTCATCCACTAGAGGGCTAATAAATCTTAAATTAAATTTCGTGTAATGCGTTTTCAGTAATATTTACTGCTACTAATTCAATATTATAAGGTTTACTCACTGAAAGTCACCTTTTTGTATTTGAAATCTTGTATCCATAAGCACACACCGCCACCTTTCCGGTCGTTTCGATCGTCTCTAATGGGTATTCCATAATTAGATAATGAGAAACTTTGTGTATCATGACTATCATTTAACTAACTTTCGCCAATAGCTATAATATCTGGATGATGAAGACTAACAATGATCTTGAGTTCATCAAGTTTGTTCACACTTAGTGACATGATACTAGGGTAAGATCGGGTTTTTTAATGCCAGACAGATAGATTGTACATGCTCTTTTATTGGCAGCTACCTTCTCGTCTAGTCAGGTACAATTTACTAACACATCGTCTAGGTATAACTTAAGTTGTCTGATTTTTAAGCGATTTCTATCAATTCCAGAATCAATCAATCCTATCTTTTATGAAGAATCTTTTTTTCAATTTCCCGCGATCTGCCATGTTGAATTGTTTCGTTATAAATATTCGTTTATGATATTCCTTAAGTTTATAAGACCTTGCCGTAATTCTTCTTGCTTCCCATACAGATTTTAACTTAATCAAAATCATTCTTGGTTTTGAATTCTTCGTATATTTACCAACAGGTTTAATGTCATGTCTCGAATTAGTCTCACACTCTAAAAATTCTACAATCCCGTTAATAACATTATAATCAGAATCCATCTCTGTCAAATTTATTCTCTGCACTTTCAGGCAATCCAAAAACCCTCACTATAGTATTTTCATCCCTGTCTTTTGGGCGTACAGCATTTCTTGATTCATCAATATTAAATGTATGCCTTTCTTCAACTATTTCTTTTAAGCCCTTTAAAGATAGAATTTCGTTAGAAATAAAACTTAGTCTTTTATCCAACTCTTCAATCATAACAGGAATATCCAATTGACGATTATTTTGGCGAGCTTCACATTTAAAACAGAGTAACGCTGGTATTTGTGTATCTAATGCTTTCAAAATACAATTTCCAGCTGCTTTAGAAATCGTAAGACATTGAAAATGTACTAATACTTTGCAGTTAAAACATTGTAGGCAATCATTCAGCGTACAAGTTTTATCACCGCGACCACGCAAGCGACCGACAGAATCAATCAACATATTTCGAACGAAGTCCATTTGTATAAATAACCTGATACTCTCTGGCGTCCACCTTAAAGGACAAATCGTTTTTCCACATTTACAAAGAATTTTCCCCAGGCCTATTAGCAAATTTGATAATCGTGAGGCATGAGCAGTTCTATTGGGGAGAACGATTTAATGCAATGATGAAAATTTCTACTAAAGCACATTGCTGTGGATGAATTTGTTGAATTTTTCTTTGAAAGTCAAACAATCACAACTAAGCATCAATATTATAATGTCATTGTTGAATGAAGCTATTTGCAACTCAGAAACCGTTTGCAAAGATAGTGAATTTTTTACTATGCAAACAGTACCTTAGCAAGTCTTAAGCAATATATGGTTAAAGTACATGTAGTAGAAATCTATGGCCAATTTTTGTAATCAAAATAGCAGGTTATTGCGGCATCGTCACAAAAATAATCCTCCTAATAATATTATAGAGTTACGTAGAATATACGAATATTCGCGCCGAACTATTCGAATGCTGTTTTATTATTCGAATACTCATCCATAAATAACTACCTCTTTTTCATGCCAATTTCTAAGCTTTTTTGATGCATTTTTGTTGATTCATGAACAAATTCAGATTTCTATCTATGTAGGTAGTGAGAATATTGTTGCCCATTTCAATATGTCTGCGAATTGCGCATGGTTGTTAGTATCGGCCAGTCTAGTGTTTTCAGTTTTAAGCATGTATTTGTAAATATGTTGATAATGACTTTGTATATAACACCATTTAGTTCTTCTAACTAGAGAACAGTTTTATAAAGTTGAAAGGCAAGACGGGAATGTGTGAGTCACACCGATACTACAATGGTGCTCATCGAGGCTCAAATACAGTTCATGATGCCCAATAAAAAGTTTAAGGGTTCGACGCAGGATGTTTTAACACTTTGGAACTGAATATATTTAATGCTTGTTGGATTGGTCAACTTGAAGTGGTCTATAATCAGTATTTAACAAAACGAAGATGTGTAAACCTGTTTCAAAATTTCTCATGTCGTGCAAACAGTGGATATTAGTAAGGAATTTGGTTGCTATTCTTATACAATTTTTTAAAGCAACATTGTTGTTTAGCTTGAGCACTGAAGATATTTTTTATTATCTTACTTTTTCAATATTCTCAGAAACTAACTAGCATCCATCGAGATATTGACAGAGGAATTAAATGCAATTAATGCTGACAAATTTTCTACGAGAATTGAATTTACAGGGCCAATCAAGACTTACACTATGCAAAATCTTTCAGTCCGGGGGTCAGGAGGGCCTGCAGATGCTATGAAAGTAAACAATTTAATAAGCATTGTAGAAACCATCCGGACAAACTTAAAAGTTTTATTAACCAAATGCTTACATTGAGGCCCTATATATTTACGGAAGATTCAATAATTTTTTAAGCTCACATGAAGTGACAAAAATAAAAAATAATGTTAGCCCAGTCATTGAGCAGTACTTACACAACTTAAATCTATAAATTAAATAACGGAATGCAATTGACTATGAATTGATACTACTTTCAGAGCTTCCTTTTCTCAGAATTTCAAAATTCTGTTAATTGAAACTATTCTTTTAAAAGTTTATGTGATTTTATTTGATAGTCACACTTCTATATCAAATTTAGAAAATATATGCAAGTTCAAATTACTTTAAAATACTTAGCTTAATTCTCAGTGCTATGACTTACTATCTAATGATGTATAATGTGCAGCAGTTTTTATCAAAAGATAAAACAAATATTATATTTGAGAAGACAAAGAAATCAAAGAAACCAAAACCTTTGGAAATTTATTTTACTGAAATTGTAAATTCAGCATTGCCACTTTGAGAAAGTTCTTTATATCGCCATCGCAACAATGTCTATGGAGGTTCAGAGATAGAAGTGCGGCGAATTTTTGTGAACCGCCCTGCACCGCCCTACAAAATGTGTGCACTGTCCCATTTCCACGTGTTGAAATCTGCCCCACATTGCCCCACGTTTTATATTCTACCGCCCCAAATGGCCCTACCAAAAATTTCTGTTAGAAAACTACTTACGATATTTTATTGCCTCATTCGTTCTATGACAATTTTCGTTGCACTACACCATCACTCAAATATTTTGAATCCTTACTTCCTAGAAAACACACCTTTTTTAAAGTGTCATCTCTACTATTACTACCAATAGGAATCTAGTAATAAACGTAATGCATAGAAAAATGAAATTGTTTTGACTCAATAAAGCATTTTATAAACCTAATATTTTACGTAATACATTTACGCAAAAACAATTATACTCTTTCCAATGTATTTACAAAGCCTATTGAATACAGATCAGATCAAAAGTATCTTGCTGATATCATTGAATAGAATCAAATTTCACCAATAACTAAAAATGCATGCTAATTTTTTAAAATTCAACTAAATTTTCAAGTGAATCAAATATTTTTAAGCAGGGAACTTTGATGTAAAACATGCTTTTACAATCTTTAAAATTGGCAATCTCTTACTTTAGCATTTCTTAACAAAAAGTGTTTTTACCCCACTTTTGCGCCATGGGTACCCACTTGCCTCATACCCGCCCCGTCCTGCCCACTTCTATTTCTGGTTCGTTCCAATTCCTTGTATTAAAAATACCATTATATGCTTGTAAGCCTACAATGAAAAAAATTGTTATTAATTTTAGATAAGCCAAAGCAACTTGAAATTATACAATTTTCATTGTGTGTTATTTTAATGAACATTCCCGAATAAGTATAATTAATTTGGAAAAAATATGAAAAGCTAGTTTTTTGTCAAATTTCAATATGCTTAAATTTAAGTTGTAATTTAAGATTAGCAATAGACGCCATATCTATAAGAGCAATCAGGAACAGTTTAAAGGACAGGTGTACTTTTGTAAAAAATATTAATTAAAACAAAAATAATTTTGAAATTTGTATTTAATTTATATGCCTATATTATCTATATACATGACATAGATTTGGGCCTTTATTTATTCATAAATTTACATTGTTCCTAACAGATGATATATAGAGGGAAGTAAATATAACTACAAAACAATATTAAACTCACTTAATTTCTGCAGGTAACCAGTTTGGAACTCAATTATATGCTAGAAAATTTTGAAAACAGTAAAATACAGAACTACTAAATAAAGAATTTTCTTTACCATAAAAAACTGATTACGGCCATTCACGGCCAACTTTATTTTGTGTTTTATACGAAATTAAGAAATCTTGTTGCCCATTGTAGGGTCGAATTGGTGTCCAAATATCTATTTAAAACTTAATATTTTTACGAAAGCAGTGCCTATCTTGTCCGTAAACTCGTTCTTGTTCATTTATATTTAAGATTGCGAAGTGATGAAGTTTCACAGTGAATAACTTAAGGTCAACCTTATTGTTTCTAAATAAGAAGATCACTGGGAAAAACTCATGCGAGAAATAACACATTTTCTAAAATAACATTCAAAATACTTTTTTCCATATCTTGGACATTTCCAATAATGGCCTACTAATTCGCAATTCAACTTATTGGTTGTATGCACTATGACAATTCAGAAAGATAACTGGTAAAAAGAGAGATTTCATAACTGCTTTGATATTAACATCAATCACCCCGAAGTCATTTTTTTCAAAAATGTAAGTTTAAGCTGTTTTGTTTCTTATACACATTCAATATACCATTAACTATTAATCGATAAAAAGGAAGCTCTTTATTCTACATGATAAATAAGCATCAAATACGGGATGTCCAAAAGGGAAAATTTAGAAAATTTAATTGTGGAAAGCAAAGTACTGTGAGAAAAACTCTCGCGTCACCATGAAGGAATGCAGATTAAGGAAAGCATATGGGAACATTTTCAAAACTACCAGAATTGCAGAGCTTGTAACTTGTGACTGTTTAGGGTGCACATGCACTCCAACATATAGCTGGTCGTTTACAAAAATTATGAACAAATTATCTAAGTGCATATAGCAACCTTTTCCATTTGTAATTGAAATTTCAAGTAAAAACTGTGTTAATTAGTATGAAACTTTCAAAACTTATATTGTAAGGAACTAACCTAAGTGTCTTTGAAATTTTAACATTATTGAAACTATTCATTCAAGAACTAGCTTGAATTTGCAAGAACATTAAAGTTTAATTTGGTTTCACTTCCATGGGGAATGAATAAATTGTTCGCAATTATATACGCGAATATATATATATATATATATATATATATTTGATATATAAAATTTAATAGTTACATTTCAAGACATATATATGCTGCAAAAAAATTTGAAATTAGGAATTTGTGAAATCCCTAAAATTCAGTGAATTTGTGAAATTGGTATTTCACTTATTTAGCTTCATAAAAACCATAAAATACCTAGTAGATACTTTAACAATAACCCTAACCCCAACCCCAACTCCTCAAACTCAGTTCTTTTATGAAGTTTTTAAGTGAAATAGCAATTTCATTAATTCACCGAAATATAGGGATTACACGAAATTCCTAATTACACAATCTTACTGTAACACATATATTGCATAAAGAACTACATTTCCATATATATGGTATAAAATTTTTAATAGGCCCATTTTCAAAAAAAGTTAGCAATTTTTCACGAAATAGCAGAATATTTGCAATTTTATAAAAAAGTATATTATTTCCAAAATAGAGAAATAATATTGAACTTCATATTCTCAGTATTCATAAATATTTGTTCAATGCATTAAAATTTCAAAAATAATGATAGTCTAAAACCAAGATTTGAAATATTATCAAAATCATATTTCATTAAATTTGTATGTTACAATAAGGAAATATGCTTGTGTAGAGGGTTTTTAAGGTTATTAATTAAAAAAATCCTTTTTCGGTAGTATTCATAATTTTTCGGCAAAAAATTTGAGTTGGGGTGCAATTGCGCCCCAAACAGTCATACCATATGATTTTTTCATTCAGTCATGAAACGTTAATAGCCGGATTGAGAAGATATTCAGTAGTCCAAGCCTCTGCTAATTATAATATGAAATATTCTATACAATCACAAAGTTTTGAGATGTAATTTTCCAAAATCCCTTAAATACAAGTGATGCAACATGCAGTTTTTTATTATTATATTAAATATGTATCTGCATATTTACGGCAAGACAGAAAAACGCGGCTGAAATGGTTTGATTCGTGCTGTAATTTGCGGATCTGTTAAATATGTTATTCCATTGTGAATGCAAAAATAATTGTCCACATTTTAGGAATAGTATAAAATTCTATATTTATGTCCTGTAATTGTGCTTGACAGTCTCCTGGAAGAGCAAAATCGTTGTTCCTGAGAAATTGCTTCGGTGCTCAAGCTGTTTAGGAAGGGCCCTTCCAAATGGAAAACTTTATCAGGGCAATATTATATAATAAATTTCTGTTAATATTTATATCCAATTATACCAATTTTTTATAAATCCCAAGTCATTGAGAACCTACCGTTTTTGCATTATGCCTTAACTTTCCAAATGGCTTTACACTAGAGTGTGAAAATATGAGATACAAATTAACCCGACCCCGACCCGACCCGACCCGAAACATTGACTTTGATTTAACGTTGTCATCATCATTTTCTAATAGGGGAAGCAGTAATTCATTTGGCATTACTTAATGTCTTGGATCATTCTTAAATCAAGCTGTGATTAACATCAATATTTTTTAATATTCAATTTAATCTTAATACCCGAACCAAAACCCGAGATCGGACACCCGGTGTTGCTCTTTACTCTACACATTGACAAGAGTTCTGGGATGTGAATGCAACACTATGTTAGGTTTATCTCAAAAAACAATGTCTGCTTAGTCTTGGTATAATTTGTTCTGATTTGAGTGGCACAAGAGAAATTCAATTTCGCACAAAAGAGATTCAATTTGCGCACATATGATTTCACCTTTTATATTCTCTTTTTGTCATTTTTGGATAACATTATAATTTATTTTGAGGATACAAAGAAGTTCAAAGTTATAGTTTACTACTCGTCTTCTGACGTGTTATTTGAATTTTAAATGGTTTCGGAACCAGGGAACGTACTAATTTTTAAGACTGAAAACAAATTCAAGTCCATTCCTTTCGCTTTCCTTTGTTAAAGCTCATTATTTAATGCATTCAGTTTCATGCTTGAGATGGAAGAGGCCAGGTCGCCCAATGCGGTTTTTCGAAAGACAAGTATTATTCTAGTTGAGACATACTGAATACTTTCAAATTGATAAGCACTAATAAGTTCTTTTTTATTTGAACTTGTATATTGTATACATTACTGACTTTATAAAAGGGTCTTTAAAGTTAAAATTGATGTTCATTTTACACCTACATGTAAATTAAAAATTCAATTTCGATCAAGAAATAAAACAGATGTGAGTTTGGGGTAGTGGGCAAGGCACAGAGCCTATTGTGAAGAGATAGACATGACCCGAAAATGTAAGTTCAGACCAGGAAAGTTTATTTCCAGTCCGAATCCGGCTCAAACCATTTGAACTAATGCCAATTCCGCCTATTTTAGGTCTATTTTTATCACACTACTCAACAAATTTTCAAAAATTTTCAGCTTGCTAGTGTAGCATCATTCAAGAATAGAAAACGAAACTCTATCGATAATTTGTTTTGATTCTTGGAAAATGCATTTAGTAATTTTGACAATTTAATTTAGGCAAGTATTAGTCGCCAAAACGGTTTGACAAAATTAGGTGTAGACGAAAAGCCTGCACATAGTTCTGCATAGCCACGAGGTACGCAGAAATTTAAAGCGTGGGAAAACCAAAATTGAAATTAGGCGACTGGTACCTGTTGACATCGTAAAAATTGGTAAATATGTTTTAATCAATTTTGTATATAAAGCAACAATGAGCGGTGAATATGATGAACTTTAAACTCGTTATATTTTCTCTTGATTATTATCGCGGTTTGATTTATTACATTATGCAGAGCTAAACGGTTCCTGTGTGCAACAATTGGAGTGCTATTAAGCGGAGGAGTGAATCATGGTATTTGCGCTCGATTATTGCATTACATTAAGTTAGGGGTAAGTGTAGGGATTTTTCATCCGTTTTGCTTGCCACCGATTCCTCTCTTAACATATAGTAATAAATGCAAGAAAAGGCGTTCTGCCATCGTAGGTAAATATAAATGTTCATTTTAACCTATTTTTAGATCTAAATTCTGACTTATAATGTGACCGATTAATTGTATTGTTATTTTAATCAGTAGTTTGTAGCTAGCAGTTGTATGTATTTTTTAGTAGCTAGCGTTGTGTCTTATTTTAGCTTGTCAGTAGTTTATAGTATCTTTGTTTGTGACGTTATTATATGTAGGAAGCTGCTCGTTATTCTATCTAACGTTTTTATTTAATAGCAGCTAGTGTCTGTCCGTTTATCAATATATATGCAAACTACTGACGAGGCAGTTATAGAGCTTGAGCATTAAGTCGAATTGTGTTCATAGTTTATGTCGAATTGTGTTCGTAGTTTATTTCATACTCATAAGGTACACATAACAAATATCTTTCTATGAGACTGAGCTGAGTTGGAAGCACAATTGATTGGATCGTGAACTGTATATACGGATGGAGTTGATAGATTCTGGCGAGCTTGTCGTGATCAAAGATTTGGCGTCGGGGAGGTGTGCCCAAGAACTTTGCTCCTTTCCACTCTTGGAGTATCTAAACAATACTTTATTATAATTGTTATTTGGAACATTTGTGATAGCAATGTGGAGTAAGCAATTAAAAGAAAAGGAAGGAGGAAGTGTAGATGATACCTACCCTGTGATTACTGACTCTGATGTCGCATTAATCTTCTAAACATGTTATTGATTAATAAAGTGTTAGTTTCGCCTGTGTAGCAATATTACATTACCATTAATGGCAAGTGACCACTTTAAATCTTGGGTAACAAATATCAACATTGCACATTTCTTTTCCTGGAAACCTATGCTGTTTCAGAGCACATCTAAAGTACAATAGTTCAATGTATGCTGTATCAAGTTCATATTCTTACAACTTGCAATCTATTGTATTCCGCTGTGTAATTAGTTATTGTTTTCAGCAATCCACTATCAATTATTCTTCAGAAAGTACCCATGGGTAATTCAGAATGTCGACAATAGCTTATGGGTGCTGGTCATGCATAGAAAGCATTTTGGTGTGGATAAC
>CABFPE010000655.1:412117-422375 GCA_900660155.1 Hofstenia miamia | reverse complement strand
AAATTAGCAGAAATATTAAAGCGAGGGAAAAACTGTCAACAAGAAAGATTAGCAGGTACTTGTCGAGTATTTAGTTGTTTATCACCAAGTGCTATAAATATAATGAATCGGATGTAATTAATGATGAGCAAATCTACTTTGGATTCATTTTCTTTTGTCAGGTTATTTTATATATTCTGATGGAAAGCTAAACGTCTACGAGCTAGGGTAATTGTACAGTGGTTCCCACATTCGGTTAAAGGTATGCTGGAGCAGCCTCCTAATAGCTATTCCACAGCGGGGAGGGCGACAGCTGTAGTTACCTGGTGTGCTCTTAGGTTACGGATAAGTATAGGAGTTTTTTACCGTTATAGCTTTCCTGATTGTCATTGCTTGCCTGAACTTGTTATCGCAGCCTGTAGGTTTTACATGTCAAGTATTTCATTGATGAACTTAAGTTATTTATTACATTCATTATGCTACATGACGATTGAAGATTTAATAGTGTTTATATTCAGACGGTTATTACAATTGTATTTCTATATCCTATTACAAATGGTTTATTTAATAGTCATTACATGTTGCTCAATGTTTTATACGGTAGACCTCTGGCCGACTTCTCGTTACCGTTTTCTGCTGACTGCGTTGATTGTTTACATGTATCCAGGGCTGTTATATATTTCTATATATGTAGGGTTATTACATGTAGGGCCTCATAACAAGCTATCACAGCAGCACGGTTGCGCCACTTCCTTTATTGCATTAGTCCGTAATAACAAAAACAATCAATGCACTAAATTCTCAAGTAGTTGCAAATCCCATCACACTGAGTTCGCTATCCACATTACCATTCCATTATTGTTCTCTACATCGCAGTGGCAGTTCCATTGGTAAGATGCAGCTGGTGGAGGTGTTCCTTGATATGCACGTCTACTTCTAAGTGTCGACTACGAGTGGGTTAAGATAGTTGTTTCTTCTCACTCAAAAATAAAGAAGTAAACAAGCAAGAAGATGACGAACAACAGTAACCTGGAGTACATGATACCGGAGAAGGACACCATTACACAATTGCCTCTAGTAAATATGAAAATGGTAAATTCAAGAAAAAAGCAAAGGACTAAAGCCAAAACGCAAAGGCCACCCCTAAAATCAAACAACCCCAGCGATTGTTAATACATCCCCCGAGAGTCAAAATTCCCCAACAGAGATAGTTTTACAGCAGGAAAATGAAGCTGAAACACTGTCGAGGATAGAAGACATTATATACAAAGCCAGTAAAAATAAGTATTATACATGCATAGATCTCTGCAAAGCATACTGGCAAGTGCCAATGGAGCCTTCAGATATTGAAAAGACAGCATTTATAACGCCNGCTTATGATTAAAAATTCATTATACTTTCCATTGTCGATCTTAATTCAATATAAATTGTGAGCTTGCTAGCATTTCCTTCAACCCTTTCTTGGGTTTGTGTTAGTTTAAACTGCAATGTTTAAACTCTATTAATATAAAAATTTGCTGTTGCTACATTTGAGAAATTGCTCTAATACTTAAATCATATTTTTGCCACCAGTGGCCCACCAATTAGCCAACAGTGGACCACTGGTGGACCACCAGCTAGCCACTGGTGCACGGGCGGCCAAAACCCACCTGGTGGGCCACCGTATCTGCCACTGGTGGACCACCAGTGGTCCACCAGTATTTGGCTACGTGGGTGGATATGTACGTCTACTTCTAAAACTTAGTTCAAGAGAAAGCACGTATTCTAAATATGACCTATTCTCTCATATATACAAAGGGTTACCAGAGCCGATAAGGCAACAATTCGAAATTAAGTGCAACACTGATGATTCCCTTAAAAGAATGATAAGGAAAGGTCTAGGAATACAAGTTATGATGGAAAATAATGCCCGAATCAATGAGAAATCGTCAATAATGAAAATAGTACCAACAATGGTTGCCGGAACAAATAAAAATAAGAAAGACGACGATGGAAAACCTAAGGACGAAATCATCAAAATAAAATTAAAAGATGGTATGGTGAAGCGTATAAACAGAAAAGATCTAAAATGTCAGGCGTGTGGAAAAAAAGGTCACACGAAGAGATACTGTAAAAGACAAATTAACTTTATTGAAGAGGAAGAAGCATACTTTGAAGAGGAGGACTTATTAGAAGATGAAGACGAATTGGAACAAACAGAAGAAATAAAAGAAGAGAATTTAAATTAGAGGGAGCGCCGCCTCCTGTAAAACGTGCGCCCGTGTTAATTGTAACAGACCTAATCAAAACTAATACAATTACAGTTGTAATAAACGGAGTGATGGTCAAAGCAACTATAGATACGGGAGCAGTAATATCAATTATTACCGATGAATGTGTGGCGAAAATAGGAATTGATAATAGAAAATTGGAAATCGAAAAGAGCAGATTACTCAATGCATCAGGAGATTATATTGACACCAAAGGGAAATTATTGGAAGTACTGATAAGGATCGCCAACACTACGTTTTTGCAAACATTCACAGTAATAGATACAGAAAAAAATGCGCTCCCCTATGAAGTAATATTAGGAAATGATTTTTTGATGAATAATAAATGTATTATTGATTACACCAACAAGACAATATCGGTTCAAGAAGAAACGGTAATAACTTGTGAAGAAAAGCAGGGCACAGAAACTATAGAATTTCGATTAATAGAAGATGTAAAGATCCTACCTAATAATTGGAAAATGTGTCAGATAGAAACGGAAAATGATGTGATGTGTGAGGTTATGATATATGATCAAAAAGGTATAAACACGAAAAAAGTTTCGATACCGTCAAGTTTGTGTGTGGTAAAAAATGGCAAAGGAATGATACCGATGTTAAACGCGACTAATCATGTTGTTAATATAAAAAAGGACATTCTGAAGCTAAAAGGGAAGAAAGTAAAGACTGAGAAAATGATGGTGAACAAGGCAATCAATATAATACAGGAAGAAAAAGAGGAGTATCAAATACCAGAAATAGCAGAAGAGGAGTATCAACACCTGAGTGCGGAAGAAAGAAAGCAATTGGTAGTAATACTGAAAAGACACGCAAGAATATTTAATTATGGAGAAATAAGTGTGGGAAAGGCGGTCGGAGAGACGCACAAAATAATAACCACAACGGAAGAGCCAATAAGATTACCGTGCAGAAGAGTTCCCGAACACTTAAAGGAACATTACAATACGATATTGAACGAACTAATTGACAATAAGATAATTAGGCCAAGCGAAAGTCCTTACGCTGCGCCCACGGTGTTCGTGAAACAAGGCGAGAAATACAGACTCTGTATAGACTTCCGGAAACTCAATGACATAACGAAAAAAGACGCTTATCCACTCCCGAGGATAGAAGACATTATATACGAAGCCAGTAAAAATAAGTATTATACATGCATAGATCTCTGCAAAGCATACTGGCAAGTGCCAATGGAGCCTTCAGATATTGAAAAGACAGCATTTATAACGCCGTATGGACTCTTTGAATGGATGTATATGGCATTTGGGTTATGTAATGCACCAGCTACATTTCAGAGATATGTGACAAAAGTTTTGAAACAGAACAACAGACAAGTTGAAAAAGGGATAAGTGCATATATAGATGACATACTGATAGCAAGTGACACAATCGAAGAACACTTTGAAAAGCTGGATAGAACGCTAAACATCCTGTATAAAGCAGGTCTACGGGTTAATGGAAAGAAATGTGAAATTTTAAAAGAACAGGTCGTATTCCTGGGAAGACAAATCCGAAAAGGTGAAATACGAATGAAGAACAACGCAAGAGAGATGATTCAAAACATTAGTAGTCCGAAAACAAAAAAGGATTTACAGCGGATTATGGGTTTTATTAACTATTATGGTTCTTTTATATCTAATGTGGCTCATAAAACTGGTAGGATGACAGAACTGTTGAAGAAGAATAAAGTTTTCGAATGGACGTGGAGAGAACAAGAACAATTAGATAACATAAAAAACGAATTAAGTAAGATGCCATCATTGAATACGCCGGACTATGATAAAGAATTCATCTTAGATTGCGATGCAAGTAACGTCGCGATAGGGGCGTGTTTGGGTCAAATCAAGGATGGTAAAGAAGTGCCCATACAATTTTTTAGTCGGAAACTAAAACAGAGTGAGGAAAATTATGGATCAACAAAATTGGAAATGTTAGCGCTGGTCGAAAGTATAAAAAAATTCCGGTACTTTTTAATAGGACAAACGTTTAAAGTAAGAACTGATAATAGTGGATTAGCGTGGCTCAAGAAGTTTTCGGGTGATAAGTCATCAATCGTATCAAGATGGATTGAATATTTAAACGAATTTAAATTTAATATAGAACACCGGAAAGGAACGTTACATAAGAATGCGGACTTTTGGACAGCATTGCCAGAATATCAGAGAGATATGGAGAAAGTGGATGGCGAAAGGAAACAATTCCAGTTTATGTCACATAATGAATACGCCGAACTCCCTGAAATTAATACGGATAAGAAAGGTAATGCCATAATGCCAATAATAATTAAGGAGGAAATATCCGAAAAAGATATTATTGAGAAACAAAAAACTGATTTGATATTGAAAGACATAAGGGACAAATTGGACAATGATGAGTGGTCAATGGGAAAAGAAGCTAAAAGTTACTTTCAGAGATATAAGTGGAAGGTAAACACAAATGGTCTTTTATATATAGAAGGAAAGACGCTAAGGATAGCGATCCCTGAATACTACAAAAGGGAATTAGTTCGGAAAATACATGAAAATGGACATTTAGGAATAATACAGACGGAAAACACCTTTAACGCTCGATTTATAACGACGAGTATTCGAAGAACGGTGGAAGATGTGATTAATAAATGCAATACATGTCTTATAAATAATAAGAGTCATTTTCCGGTACAGATTGCGCCGCTTGAGAAAATCATAGCAACAGCACCCAACGAAATCGTTCATGTGGATTTAGAAAAATTATCTCAAGATGACGAAGGTTATCAGTATATATTAGTTTTAGTTGATAACTTTACAAAATACGCTCGAATGATACTGTTAGACTCAACAACTGCAAAAGTAGTAGCCGACAAAATCATGAAGGAGTGGATACTAAAATTCGGACCAATGCAAACAATAATATCGGACAGGGGCGTTCAATTTGAAAGTAAACTATTTGAAGAAATGACTAAACTGATGGAGATATTAACAGAAAAAACGACCGCATATCATCCACAAGCGAATGGGGCAGTGGAAAGATTAAATAGAATGATGATAAAACTAATAAGAGTATTAACGTCCAGAATCGGAGGAAGAGATTGGAGAGAAGTATTGGAAATAGTTGAGTATTTCTATAATACATCAGTACACTCGACAACGGGCATGACGCCATATAAGGCTATGTATGGTAGAGAAGCGGCAACGCCAATATCGATGCAATATCATACGTACTCTGAAAAGCCAGATAGCGAGTACATAAGAAAATTAAAAGATCAGATAACTGGAATCCACGAAGCTATGTGTCATAACATGAAGAAATCAGTGATAAGGCAAGAAAGAAACTTTAACAAAAAGATATATGGTGAACCACACAGGGTAGGGGATAAGGTTTACGCATACACCCTAATGAGAACACAAGACGTGAACCAGGTAAGAAAACTTAAAACACAGTGGTCAGGGCCATTCACAGTTATACAAACACTACCCAATAATAATTATAAATTGAATGATGGACGAATATTACATTTTCAAAATTTAAAACGTGCAACTGTAAACATAGAACAAGTGACTCTTGATAAAAATGCAGAGTTTAAAATTGTACAGGTTGATGATGGTACATATGCTGAAATGGACGATTTGGATAGTGTGCATGAAGAAGAATTTCAAGAAGAATATAGACCCGAGAAAGGGGAACTCGAAGTTGAAAGAAGAGTAATGCCCCAGAGGGCAGTAAAAAATAAATTGAAATATGACCCAGAAATATGGGATATTAATTTAGTAACTGAATTTAGGAAATATGAAACGAACACAACGATCGCCGATGAAATCGAGGAGAGTGAGAAGAAGGAGAAGTCCGCAGACCAATCGTCGAATAAAGGACGTGAGGACAGAGGACACATCAATGAGCTCAACTAGCAAAACTAAATCTCTGCAATCCAATTGCCAAATAAAGGGCATGACGATGGAGAATCCAACATCTAGTAATAAGAGACGAAGAGTAAGAAGAAGAGCTCCGCAGTCCGATTACCAATTAAAGGGTATGACGACGGAGCAGATGACACCTACAAATAAGAGACGACGAGTAAGAAGGAGGTCTCCTCAATCTGATTACCGAATAAAGGGTATGACGATGGAGACAATAAAAGAAAACTCACCCTCTACCAAATGTCAATTAACGGGCAGGCGGGTAAATGAGGGCCATCTACAAGATACTGATCGCCAATTAAAGGGCGTGAGGTTGGAAATATCGAATTATGCACACTCCCCTTCAACATCCAGCAGTACTCGATGCCAATTAAAGGGCAGAGAGGAATCAACAAGTACTCAAAGCCAATTAAAGGGCGGCGAGGAAATAACTTCAGTAGCTATGGAAAGCTGGGATACACAACCAGTAAGTGACGACTCAGAAATGGATACATCGCAGATACCATCAACGAGTTCGATTCCCATGACGAGTTCAGGAATATTTTCGTACAGACAAATGTCAACAACAACGTCAAGATCGGAAGAGAGAGAGAGCCGCATGACAAAAATAGGAAGAGAACGAATACACCCCTACTTTATAGCAAACAGGAAGATGAGATATAATTCATATGATAATCTGTCGCCAGAAACTAAAAGGCTAATAAGAAATACTACTTCCACCAAAGAAAATGAGAGCTACGCAATTCCGATAGTTATTGATAAGAAAAATCGTCCAACCTGTAACACAATAATAGCATACAAAGAGGACATGAAAGAACAATTCAACAGACCGTACTTCAAAAGCACAGTCCACATTACATTTGATGAACAGTTTACGATGAAAGACGTACAAAAGCTAACTAAAAATAAAGATAGGATTCTAGCTGAATGTGAACAAGTTAACCTCGATAAGAAGCATCTCACAATAGTCTATTTTGTGAAAGATACAGAAATAGCATCAAAAAGACTGCAGATCAACATCGAAGAAACTCTCAAAATAGCTAAGAAAAACAAAGCGAGAGTAATAATAGTCGTTACACAAAAAGCAGAGGAGTTGCCAAAATGTATAAAAGAATTAGAGAGTAAGCTAGATAATCTGTTTACATTGGATAGCGTTACAATGAAAAAGTCTAAAAATAATTATCCTGCGACATTCGGAATGGCCACAATGGCAGAGATGCAAGGCACTTACAAAGCCATAGAGGAAAAAACGATGACGACAATCTTGAAATGTACGCCACCGCCGACAATCTTTATACCGATGTTGTTACCAACTTGGCGATTAAAAGAAAAGAGAGCAGTTAAAGCAATGTGGCATGAAGAAAACACGTACGTTAACAGTAGACAAGCAGCTGAAAGAATCATTAATGATGATCGTTACAAAAAGTCGAAAGAAATTCTATTGAAAAATGACAATAAGGAGAGAGTTTTTATAGAGGGGCAAGTAACACCCTACGATCTATACAAGGAAGGAGAACCAATAAACAAACAGATCAAGAAAGTCCGAGAAGAAATTGAAAAAAGATCGACGCAAACTGTAATACTGTTCTCAGGAATTAACGACATTGTGTGGGGAGAACTTTGGAGCTCGCAATACCGATACTACGATGTAATGAGAAGAGTAGAAATTATTACTATGGTAAGACTTGGAAAGAATGAACCGGAAAACATCACTGAGGAAGAAGTTTTGGAAAACATAAGTGCGTTCTACAACGAGGCATCAATATCGAAATCATTATGATCGACTTATGAATTCTTTTATCCAAATACTACAATCCACCCGGATTTGGCACACACTAGCAGGATAGATGCTATTATGACATTGATGATAGCAATAAAGGGTATGAAACTCTACAGAAAACACTATGAAATATTCAATGAGAAATTAAATGAACTACGTAGTATGTGTACAATAGCAAGATCTCTAAAGAATCCGTCATTCCTGAGACACAAGAAGATGCTGACTACAGAGAAAGACGTCGTGTTAAAAATAACCAAAGATGAGGCGTACGAGAATACCACGTGGGAAATGAAAGAAGCTAGTGAGATAATCAAGAAGGCGGCCGAAATGGTACATGGAGAAAGAGTGGTCATCCTTAATTAGCTACGCTGGAGGGGGAGTGTGACATAATCTATCAAAACTATCATGATTGGTCAAGATGAGAGAAAAAGAATGAGGAAACAAAGACTAAAATTATTATTGATTATAATGATTAAATTGTAAATCATGATAGGATTGATTATTTTCACTTTGTAAATGTTTTGTGCAATTAATACTTAAAATTATACTTGACGGTATTTTGACAAAACAAAAGATGGTCAAACAGCATAGTCAAATTAAAGCTGACGTTGCGTAAAATTAGCAGAAATATTAAAGCGAGGGAAAAACTGTCAANTATGAAATGGAGGCAAAAAGAAATTTTAAAACTCAGATGTTTGAAGAGATCAATGCACCAGAAATTAGAGCAAGAAAAGCTATCTGGGTACTGGCCATCGCACTAACACACAATGACAAGTTAGTACTGCCAATGATGAGAAAGGAGAGGCGACAGATTGCTTGACAGAAGAAATTCGAAATAGCAGTAGCACCAATTCCAACAAACATTAAGCAATGGTTACTGCAAAACGTGGAAATACTACCGCTATCCCCCACGAAAAAGGTACAACAAAGATTCGAGAAACATTTTACAAGATTATTAATGCCGCAACACACACTGGGAAGACTGAGTATAATCGAATTAGCGAACAAAACAGGTATTTGTCCCAGTGAGATCGAAATTCTAACGGATGAAACAAAGAAATATATGTGGGGTGCGACTTCTAACACGAAACTAAGAGCACTGAAAAGTCAACCGTGGTTAACAACTCGAAATTTGATTAGAAGGGAACACGCAGAAATGTTACAAACGATAAAATTGGTGGAAGAAAAGAAAATTCACGGGGTAATCACGAAAGAAGTAAGGAAATATCTGAAAAATTATCCTCAGTGTGCGTACACCAAGATTATAAAACGTTTGGAAACAATGTGGAGAGAAGGCAAGAATTGTCCTATTGAAATCATCGAGATGGTGAGTAAAAGTACGGAAGAAATGCTTATGGAGGAGAAGCTGTTACAATCTACTGATATAGCTTTGACACCAAACACTGAGTGATAAAGTAAATTTAGAGAAATGGGGTGAACAAGAGCCCAGTGAGTTATCATGGGTCAACACAGACGACAAAAGATTGTTAGTAGAAATTACGGTGCGACGAGAACGAAAGAATAACATAGTACAACGAATATTTGGGGAAGTGTATGAAAGAGAAACCAAATCGTTAATTAAAGTATTGTGTACCAAAGCTTTTACAAGGCAGGAGATCGATGAATTGTTGGAACCTCAAAATCAAATTGCAGTGGACATAGAATGTATAACTTCTAAGATAGTAATAAAGCCTGAAACTGCACAAAATTTGATGAAAAATGGTCTAATGGATACTTTTTGGGAGAATATTAAGAAGTCTAAAAATAATTATCCTGCAACATTTGAAATGGCCACAACTGCAGAGATGCAAGGCACTTACAAAGTCATAGAGGAAAAAGCGATGACGACAATCTTAAAATGTACGCCACTGCTGACAATCTTTATACCGATGTTGTTACCAACTTGGCGATTAAAAGAAAAGAGAGCAGTCAAAGCAATGTGGCATGAAGAAAACACGTACGTTAACAGTAGACAAGCAGCTGAAAGAATCATTAATGATGATCGTTACAAAAAGTCGAAAGAAATTCTATTGAAAAATGACAATAAGGAGAGAGTTTTTATAGAGGGGCAAGTAACACCCTACGATCTATACAAGGAAGGAGAACCAATAAACAAACAGATCAAGAAAGTCCGAGAAGAAATTGAAAAAAGATCGACGCAAACTGTAATACTGTTCTCAGGAATTAACGACATTGTGTGGGGAGAACTTTGGAGCTCGCAATACTGATACTACGATGTAATGAGAAGAGTAGAAATTATTACTATGGTAAGACTTGGAAAGAATGAACCGGAAAACATCACTGAGGAAGAAGTTTTGGAAAACATAAGTGCGTTCTAC
>CABFPE010000655.1:323873-341748 GCA_900660155.1 Hofstenia miamia | reverse complement strand
ACTGTAAGAAGTTGATAAAGAATTTTACTTAGAATTCTTATTTTGTTTCACATTAATGGTTTGATATTTAGTACAATGTTGAGCTAATTGAGTGGTGTTTAGTAGTGGTCTGGATACATCACAGGGAACTATTCTAGGGTCTCTGTGCCAGATCACAAAAGTGCACATAGGTTAGGTGTATGGGTTTTCTCTCAATTAGCTGACTAGCATTTCACTTCTACATGTATTAGATAATTAACTGTCAGCAAACAATTGGATTACCAAACCCTAGGAATTATCTTATTACTGTTTTAGATCTAAATTAATGACCCATAATTGACTGATAAAGTGACTGTACATGTAGTAAATTATAAATGTAGGTTAGGAAGTTGTTCAAACAGAATATATTTAATTAAGCCAATATATTTCAGTAATGGCTACATGTAATATTTAATGAACAACTAGTAACAGTTCAGGTTGCAAATAGATATAACACTTTCACACAATAGAGTTTAAGTCAAGTTGTGTTATGTCTTGAGTAAGCACCGAGCTAATGTAGGGTACACATAAGCAATCTTGATTGAGCTGAGAAGTGGCACTCAAGCATTGGATGGAATGGTGAAACTGGATGTGGAGATCCGCTTTGAGCAGATGCCCACTAGGAGATTGTTATAAAGGTTACAGCATGGCTTCATCACCTAAAAATTGAGCAGTTAATTCTAGATTACCTAAGTTAGCAGAAGAAGCTAGTCAAGCAGTAACAACAAGTAAAACCCTACCTGCAATAACACAGCTAATGTTATAAAGTAACAGTAGATAAACAGTGATAATGCCTGGTAGAGGATATTACACTATAAAAGCATGCAACTTTCTTCATGTATGAATATACACAGCTGGTATAATGGAATTTCACATTGCTGAAAGAAAGACTACTACCCTGAAAGATTTCAAATTTTTTGGTATGCTATTTTTTAAATTAATTCTCAGATATTGTTTTGATTCTTAATGCTTTTTACATTATTATTTCTAGTTAGTTTTACAGAGATTTCTTTTAAAAACATAATCAATTTTATTTTAATAAATTGCTGCAAATTTGCTTTCAATGTTAAATTAATTATATACTTTATAAAAAAAAACATTTTTTGTTTTTAATACACATTTTTAATCTAATTTGCTTAAATGCTTAATTGTCATGTGTTTTATACTGTGATCTATCACTTCATTTACTTGTTTATTAATCATTAATTTAGTTAATACCATGTGAAATTCATAAAATGCAAATACACATTGTGTTTTTTTCCTACAGCATTCCCTCAACAAAATGGTGATAAACTAACACAATAGACAAATTTAATAGTACAATACATATGGTCATTATAAGCAAAGTGTAGAATAAATTACATTTTTGTCTTGTCTTAAGCACAAATGTGGGCTTTACCACTTACAATTATTAAATATTAGAAATTGCAAGTTTTTGCATTAATTAGCTTTTGGTTTTTTCCAAAAAAATTAATTTGTTTTTTACTGAAATAGGGTATTATGGTTTTTAATGAGTATTATTATCTCTCTCATTCAAACATATGTTATTAAGTTTTACCAGTAAAACATGCAAACTAAATTAGCCCCCTGTAAATATCACAAAACTAATGAATATTATAATAAATACATGTTTATGCAATCAACACACAATAACTATTCAAAATTCATTACATCACTACAACATCCTTGTCAATATTCACAAGCTAGAAGAGGTCCAATTTCAGATTATGCTAAAATTGCCACAAATATAACTACCGATTAATATATCTTTTATAAGTTATTTCAAAATACTTCTAGACAACTCAAAAGAGTTTTCTAGACAATTCCCAAATGTATTTTGCAGTTAAAGGGCTCTTTTTAGGTATGAATATTTAAATATTCAAGTTCTTAATAGAATTTTTGAAAAACTTCAGCAGAAAATCAGTGTTGCTTGAAAAGAAGTAAAAAATTTACTGACAGTATATTTTTGTATGATGATTTGAAAAATATTAGGTCCAATTTCAGATTATGCTAAAATTGCCACAAATATAACTACCCATTAATATATCTTTTATAAGTTATTTCAAAATACTTCTAGACAACTCAAAAGAGTTTTCTAGACAATTCCCAAATGTATTTTGCAGTTAAAGGGCTCTTTTTAGGTATGAATATTTAAATATTCAAGTTCTTAATAGAATTTTTGAAAAACTTCAGCAGAAAATCAGTGTTGCTTGAAAAGAAGTAAAAAATTTACTGACAGTATATTTTTGTATGATGATTTGAAAAATATTTATTAAATATATATATGTTGAAAATTTTTGATTGAAATTTATAAGACCCAAAAATTATTAGCTCAATTGTGAAAAATATAACTAGGACCATTTGAGTAAATTACAATTGCTTCATAATTATAAAATTATGACTTTATCTGTTGTAATAAAATGTCAATCTTTGTGTTTGTCTTTGATTATTAGTAATTGGAAAAAAGTTTTTTGACAAAAGCTAAAGGTATTTTTTAAGTCTTGAGATACAAGTCTAATTGGTTTTAAGATCATTATGTTCATTTTGTAACCAACTATTTTTAACTATTACAGCACTTAATAGTTGGGAACATGTATGTAAAATATATGCTGAAGATATATATCATCATCCAAATTCTTAAAATCTCTTATACACATCTATATAGTTGCAAAAACTTTATACAAGTGTGTATTTATGTTGTTTTGAGGAATGCACATTACTTCTTGTACATTTTAAGTTGTAAATATGATGTATTAAGATGTTTACTTGATGTTTAATTTTAAATTCACAAGGTGTCATAGAGTCATTTTCTTAAAGCAACCAAGTAACTATTTTAGATGTATTTGAAACTATATTGTGACAGTTTTCTGGGTTTTTGCCTATGCTTTATAATGCAGTTTTAATTGCTTATTGTAGATGAATGATACTTAATTAAATTGATTAATAATAATTTGTATGGCTTCTAAACATCTTCTAGACATATTCTAAACCATTTCTAAATGTCTTAAACACATCTTCTGCACCTGACATAGATGTGATTTCTAAATGAGTTCTAAAGCATTTTAAGATGTCTTCTAAACCATTTTTATAGGGTACACAGATTATCATCTCAATAAACTTTTAGTATTGTTTTGGTATAGCTGACAAATACTTGGAATGTAATTTTTTCACATTTTTAAAGCACAACTTCATGAACAAAATTTTCAAGATCACAAAGATTGCATTACTTAAAATGAAAACTAGTTCATTAAAACATTAAACGGAACATTCCAGCTTTGTATTCTTAACAACATTTTAGCATATATGAAATCTAATATTCTCTAGTAGTTAGATTAGATTATGCATGCAATATAAGCCAATCAGATTTCAAGAAAACATTTTCATATTTCTGTTGTCTAATTTATTGGCTTGGAAAACAAAATAACTGCATTTTCAAAAATATCAACAAAACAGAAAATGAATAATTTGTCAAATCATCCAAAAAAACCCAAAAGATTTCCATTGTTCTTTGGACATTTACAGCAATTTGTATTAAATCTGTACAATTATTATTTTGCAAAAGATATATTGTATATTACAATAATATTCAGCTACATGTATATACTTTTAATGAAGATAAACTAGATTTTCTTATTAATATGTTTTCAATTAAATCATCATCAAAGTATTCTATTTTTAGCATTTTTCAAAAATATATTATTGACAATGAGATATTATGAACAAGTCTAGTTTGAATATGCCAAGAAGCATTTTGCCTTGCCTCTTAGAAATACTTCAAATATTTTTTTAAGGTTTAGAAATATTGATGTTTTTTCTGTTTGAGCTTTTTGAATTCAGCACTTGTTATTCTAGTCAAGAGAAGGCTATTTGGTCTCAGTTTGAGTTTTTCAATTTTAAAAATTTTGTAAATAATCAATTATTTTAAGCTCATTTTGCAAATATAATAAAAATTGATATTTTGTAGCACTAAAAGTCAGAATTCTATTAAAGTTTGATAGGACTTCAAAATTTGAAATGTAAAAACTTGGACTTGGACATATGTACTCAAACTTGACTCAAAAAACCTTACAACATTTAGCAAATAATGTTTAATGATTACTTCATTTTAAAAGATTTTGAACTAAAGAGAACTTATTAACCAGAGAACAATAATTTCAAATTTTTGCGAAAATGCCACATTGACTCTTCCCGCTTAAATTATTAAGCGAAAAGGGACAATTGTGGCAAATTATTTTCATGTTTTATAATCAACTAAGTATTATTTGTATTTTAGCGTTTCCAAGAGAGCTATTTGAAAATCATAGGTTATTTGTATTTTATTATATTATCTCATGATAGCGCCTTTGATAATTTTCATTTTTATTCAAATATGTGCTTTTGGTTATATAAATGTTGCGCAGATTAAGAAGAGGTTGCACGCGAACAGAATAAGCACTAGTATGGGATAGAAAACAATGAGAAATGCATTAACATTCGTAAAAAGCTTAAAAAATAAGGCGTTATTTTACTTTAAGAGACTAGTTTAACTGACGTTATAAAATTGGGTATTAAACTCTGACCTCAACCCTACATCCAAAACTTAAAAATGTTGGCGAACTTGTAGAATAGCGATACGCGGACTAAATAAACACTAATTAGGATCAAAAACGATAGGAAATACAATAAAATACTCAAGTTTAAAATATAATCGATATACACCGATACCTTGTCATAATTCAGCATATTTGTAACACGCGATAGCACGCGGTATATATTTTAGGAATACAGCAAATAAAACCACGAAGTCATTCAATAATAATTATCTTTAACTAAAAAATAACAAAATATAATCTTATAATTAAGCAAAACAAACTTCTGGCTTAAATTAAGTTTTGATTTTTAGTAAATTTCTTCATTAATGGGAAGGGCTACAGCAAATTTCAGCGAAAACAAATCTCACCGAAAAACACTATTACAATAAAAATTGTCATACACTATAAGCGATTATATATTAAAATGATATGAATTGTCAAAAAATTAAATTTAGCTATATAGGGGTGATGGCTTCGACAGGCATTCGTTACGAGCTTTAATCTTATTCAGAATCTAGCAATAACAATAAACAAAAATTTGTTATTCTATCGACTAAATAGTAAAGCAAACATTAATAAACCTTAGTTTGTAATATAATGAAATGAAAATTGTAGTTAATATTACAATTTTGAAAATCCATATTACTATAATTATAAAATTGAAATTTACGGCTTATTTAATATAACTATCAGGGTTTTCGAGTACTCGGAATGTTAAGAACTCAAACTCGAAAAAGCTCGCAAAACTTTATCATAAGAACTCGAAAGACAAATCATCAAAACTCGAACACGATCGAAAATACCGTAAAAAATAAATTTCAATTTCTTTACCAATCGCAAACAACTATTTTTTAGCTTAGAATGACTGTACAATAAATGTTTTTACCAAACAAATTCGGAAATAGAAGAAAACTCGATCGAACTCAGAATTTTCTTTAAGAAAATACTCGAACTCGTAACGTAAAAACTCGAACTCGATTTGAAAACCCTGAACTGTATTATACAAATTTTTCTTCAAAAATTGTGATCAATTCAATTCATGTGTATTTTGCTTGTAAAAGAGCAAAAAAGGACAATTGTTATTCCAATTAATAAAGATATTTCACTTAAGATAAAGACTTGATTTAAATCAAAAGTTTATAGATTTGCTTAATTATACGATTATATTTTGTTATTTTTTAGTTAAAGATAATTATTATTAAATGACTTCATGGTTTTATTTGCTATATTCCTAAAATATATACCGCGTGCTACAAATATGCTGAATTATGACAAGGTATCGGTGTATATCGATTATATTTTAAACTTTTTGAGTATTGTATTGTATTTCCTATCGTTTTTGACCCTAAATTAGTGTTTATTTAGTCCGCGTGTCGCTATTCTACAAGTTCGCCAAAGTTTTGCAAAAAAATCAACATGATGAAATGCAAAGCAATTGCAATAGTTGGGATGTAGGGTTAGTTTGCATCAATTCAAGGTTCGGTCTTTTTTAAAAAAGAACTGATGACTCATCCAATCAAGTTTTCTGGGACAAATTTTTACGAGGAGCAATCTGACATCCTCAAAGTTTTGAAAAAATCAATTGTTGAGTCACTATAGCTCTTTATTTTACCGATATAAAACAATTTGCATCGAGGCCATCCGGTTTTATCGTATTGGGTTTTTGGTGGAGTTGAGCGGCTGTACATAAACGGAGAACTTTTTGCAGGTCGATGTTTTTTTTGTGTTGGTGAACAGTAGAATCGTGCCACACTTCTTCCCCTAATCCGCAACTACATTGTTTCAAGATCGCACATTCTACATGATTGGGGAGCATACAGACACCTACGCCGATACCTCAACTTCCAGTACAGTGACGACTTTCTACGACACCGTGATAACTTTGTGCACCCGATAAACCGAAATATTCACACGAACACAATAGAAGGAACCTGGTCCTTGATGAAGTCAACGACAAAGCGCATGCGGGGGACATCAAGGGTGAATTTTAGTTCACACCTTTAAAGATTTGTATGGGAACGGGAATTTAAACATTTTGATAAATTTTTCTTTTATCTTGAGTGCATATCTGAAGTTTATCTGTTAACATAATTAACTTTTATTTTTTGATTTATTGATATTCCTACGGGCTTTTGTTTTCTATTTCGTTGTTTTATTAGCATTTTTTAGTATTTTGTATTTTTATATTGGAAATATACTTTTTAAAATTATTTTCTTGCAATTTATGTTTCCGTAGTAACTTTATAATCTCCCAATCCCCGTGTAGCAACAAATTATTGTTATTACAACCTGTTAATTTTAAAACCTTTACAACAAAGTCATTTTTTAAATTTATTGAATTTTCTCATTGTCTGCAAAAACTACGTAACAAACCGAGGTATGTTTTGCATCAGTGATACATCAAGCAGTGCCTCACCCACCCTGCCTGTACTGACAGAAGAAAAGGCATAAATGCGAGAACGAGACATGTAATTTATATTTATGCTTTCGATTTACCCTATATATCTTGCTTTTACCATCATATCTAAGAAAAACAACTGGTGGAAATGAATATAATTCAATCAAATTACATTATATTAATATTAGATTTTGGTGAAAAATCAACTGCATCAGGTTAAAGAATCGGCAAATGTAATCTATATTTTTGTCATAGTGTCGAATGAATACCTTTCCATCAATTTACATATTATTTTATGCATGGAGGAGAATTGAATTGATTTGCAGTAAAATATCCCTCAAAATCAAATTTTAAAGAGGTTTTTATGGAAATAATAGACTAAAAATGAAATTAATATGCAAATTATGGATGGATGTTTTTCTAAATATTGATGTAAATTAACACGAATTTTCGCTTAGTTTTTAAGGTCTATGGTAACTGCAGTTTTGTTGTTCGAATGTAACAGATTTACAAAAAGTTTGTATTTGGTTCATTCAAAGATAGTAGGATATCTTCAAGTTAAATATGCAATTTATTTGCAATATTGCGACTTCGGAGTTCTATTATACATTTTAAAATTCATTTGTAATTTTTATACGTTCTAAGTGTAAATTTAGCGGTTTTATAAAAATGAGTGAAACTCCGCCGAAAATGAAGGTTTCTGAGCTTAAGGAAGAGCTTGCTAAACGTAATATTGAAATACCGAAGTCTGCAAAGAAAGCCACTTTAGTTACCCTCTTGCAAAAAGCCATGGAAGGCGAAGAAAATTCGGTATGCTTTGTGATTTTCGATGTATTTGGAATTTTTCCGAATGTGATTCGATACATTTATATTATAATTCATTTCATTTAAAATATAGAAAGAAATTTGAATTTTACAATCGGTTAATGAAAATGTATTAAAGTTCAATATTTTACAATGTTATAACTTTGTAATTCCGCAAGGAATTGTTCGTTATAACGGAGGGGTCGTTATATCCTATGTTCAAAAAAGATAATTCCAAATGTATTGTATGCATGATTATTGGTACATGTATGTCTGCCGCATTTTTGCTGTCACAGGGTTATGCAAACATTTCCTTTAGAATGAGCGGGGATTATGTAAATATTCCTTATAACCAAGATCTACTACTGTATTTTCTTTTTGTATTTTCTCAAGATCTGTGAATATTGCTTAACATGTTTTTCATCAATCATTTCAGTACATAGATGCCATCCTACATTGCGGTTTGTCAAAAATATTCAATCTTTCCATAACATGCTATTCATTCTAGAACATTGACATTTCATATTGAACCTGTACTTCTTCCTGGTGGTGGCATTTGATAAGCAATTCATAACGAGTGTATTATAGAGCTGTTTAGATTCTATGAGAAGTTATAGAACCCAAATGTAGAATTGTGACTTTTAGTTAGCTTAAAATTATATCAAGTCATAAGTAGGGCAACCAAGATTCGGCATTTTCAAAGCGCTGCACACGCCATATAATTTTGCCCTTGAAGAATATTTTCGCCCTTTTAAAAACGCATTTCAAGGGGAAAATCTATTCAAGATTACAGTTCACATCCGAGGAAGTGTAAAATTTAACATTGTCTTCATTNTTTGTGATTTTCGATGTATTTGGAATTTTTCCGAATGTGATTCGATACATTTATATTATAATTCATTTCATTTAAAATATAGAAAGAAATTTGAATTTTACAATCGGTTAATGAAAATGTATTAAAGTTCAATATTTTACAATGTTATAACTTTGTAATTCCGCAAGGAATTGTTCGTTATAACGGAGGGGTCGTTATATCCTATGTTCAAAAAAGATAATTCCAAATGTATTGTATGCATGATTATTGGTACATGTATGTCTGCCGCATTTTTGCTGTCACAGGGTTATGCAAACATTTCCTTTAGAATGAGCGGGGATTATGTAAATATTCCTTATAACCAAGATCTACTACTGTATTTTCTTTTTGTATTTTCTCAAGATCTGTGAATATTGCTTAACATGTTTTTCATCAATCATTTCAGTACATAGATGCCATCCTACATTGCGGTTTGTCAAAAATATTCAATCTTTCCATAACATGCTATTCATTCTAGAACATTGACATTTCATATTGAACCTGTACTTCTTCCTGGTGGTGGCATTTGATAAGCAATTCATAATGAGTGTATTATAGAGCTGTTTAGATTCTATGAGAAGTTATAGAACCCAAATGTAGAATTGTGACTTTTAGTTAGCTTAAAATTATATCAAGTCATAAGTAGGGCAACCAAGATTCGGCATTTTCAAAGCGCTGCACACGCCATATAATTTTGCCCTTGAAGAATATTTTCGCCCTTTTAAAAACGCATTTCAAGGGGAAAATCTATTCAAGATTACAGTTCACATCCGAGGAAGTGTAAAATTTAACATTGTCTTCATTGAAATTTCGATTTTTAGCCAAAATCTTACCCAACTTGTTGATGTTTTTTCAACCCGAGCAGAAGATGGCAATGCTTTCTGTAGTTTATCAATTTTTTTTCCGGATTGACATTGCATTTTCCTTCAGAAATTCATTCATTTTTGGAATTATTTCGTTCAGATAAGAGCGTACTTCGTCTTCATCCAATGATTCTTTGAAATCTTCGATATAGGATACTGATTGTCTATTTGTTGCATCATTTTCAGTTTTCTTGATCAAAACTTTTTTGTATCGTAGGACTTCAACCAAATTATTTGCCTCATTGATTGTTAGCAGATTAAGATTGGCCCAACTTTCAACAATTTGTTTGTTCTTGGAAACAATTCTGGTAAGTACTGACTGAGGAGGTCTATGAATTCCTTCATTTTGAAAATGAGCGAGCCGCGTTCTATCCTTACGGTCCTAATTTTATTCTGGAGATTAGCTCGTCTAATGTTGGAAATTTTGCTCTTACCAGTGTGGCGCAAATTTGCATTAAATGCGCTAGACAAGATGTGTAATGTAAATTTGGCTAGTTGCTTCAGCGTCTGTCTAGCCTTCAGCATGTAGGCTGCTGAGTCTGTGGCTCTCGTTTTATGTCCAATTGGTTTAGCACATCTTCCACGTCTTGGATAAGTCGCTGCGAGGTAATCTCTTGTGCAGCCGTAATTAAATACAACCTTTTCCCAATTTCTCCAATCAAAACATGCAAAAATTTTGTGCCTTTCACTTAGCTTTTATCGCACATAACAGTAATATCTTTCACTTTCAACAAAATCTTTATTTTCTGTATATCATTTTCATATATTGATTTCACAGCATTTCGGCATGTGGATTCACATGAAAGGTCGACACCATCGCTTATGAACACCTCTCTTCATGCTTCATTTCTCAGCTTATAAAGGGGAATATCGGCTTTCCAGAAAGCTCGGACATATCTTGTCGTTCTGTCTGTTGAGGGCCACGAAATAACAGTCCTTGGGAAAGATGTGCATCATTTATGAAAATCACGTCCATGGTGCTCAGTCATTCGAGTTTTTTTGTCACACGCAATGTTTTTTCTGCATTTTGCAATAGAGATTATTATTAGAAAAATTCATTTGATGGGGCGTAAATGTACCCCCTTTTGAAGAGTAGGGTTAATTTGCTTCATTTTTGCCCTTTTGGTTCCCTAGTCATAAGCATATATTCCAATCCTAGTGTATCAATCTTACAATCTCTGCGTAGTGAAATAACGATGAGATATCTAATATATACATTTTAAATGTAAATTAATATGATATGCTTTGTGTTTATGATACATTTTAAATTTTGCATATAGTCGGAAATCCCAGAAATAGACGAAACTCATGTTGAGTCAGTGGTAGACGACTCCGAAGTTGTTTCTGATGTTGTAGAAACGCCTAATCCACTTCCAGATGTCGGTGAACCTGTTGAGAGCAATGCTGAATCCACGTTAGCTAATTCAGAATCTGATAGTGCTGAAAACAAAATCGACCCGGAGCCTCAACAACCTATTAATGAAACTACAGAACCGATTGCTGCTGAAGAAAAAGTTACAAAAAGTGAGAAACGCAAGCGTAGTGTTGGCGATGACAGTGATACCGAGCAAGTTAAACGATCGAAAAGTCCCGATGATGAGCCAATTGTAATTGTAAGTTTTACGTTTATAATTATATTTTTGGCTCCTCTATTTTTTAAAAGGGCAAAAATTCCCCATTATTTAAAGATTGCCGAATCTACCTGAAAATATCCAAACCCCAAAAATTTATTCCTGGAAAATTGTTGGAGCAATAGAAATATAAATAGGGCCATTTTAAAGTACAGCATGCCAAAGTATAATCGCCGTTCAATACCTAATGATTTTTGATATGCAGTGCAAAATATCGATGCGCCCGTGTACTTCACCTCTTTTAAATGCACATTTTTCACTTTGTTATTTTCTCTACATATCGGGATAATCTCACTAGGTTAGTAAAGCAACGAAATATTTACTAATATTTGTAATATACAATGACAGTCTGTAATATATTATATGTTTTTTACTAATAAATACTGGGTACATTGCTTCTTTTATTCTTTTGCGTAGTATAAATGATAGTTTGAAAGTCAAGGTTTCTATATGTTTGGCGTCCAATCATTTCCATTCATATAGTATACTTTGCATTTTCATTTAGAATGAAAATTACGATTTTCCCTCCATGGTTCGTCTTGATAAGTATGGTGGGGATCTTTCTTTTTATGTTAGTGAAGACGGACTTCGTGGAAAACCTGAAACCGAGTCGGGTTTCGCAAGTTATTGGTCCGGTACTCGCTGTACTCATGGCATTCGACAACCTGACAAAGCTAATCAGCATGTTTCTTGTGCATTTGAAGTGAAACTTTTAGAAGTTGTTCAGGTATGTAATTAAAGCATCATGGCGAAATTTAGTCCAAGTTGTCTAACTATAAGCTATAGCGGGGCGTATTATTAATCGTCAATTCCATTAAAAACGTTTACAATTCGTAATTATGCATTCTAGAAGTACATGTATATTTCCAAGAAAGCTTAGTTAAGAACTTTTCTAGCATCCCCACTCCGGCATTGAAGAAATTACAGCAACGCTAGAAAATATGACACAAAACATGAACGTATTGTGTCTAGATAACACATGACAACAACATGTAAAAATTTGGAATAGATTATATAGTAGATAGCCAATGAGGCAATACCAAAGAGTTTCTCATTTTCTCGTCTATAAAACTAACAGCTTCTCACTATGAAAAGAAAGGCATAGTAATATATTAGGCAGTTTATTTCTATTAAAAAGCGATCTTTTCGAAAAGAGTATTTATCACGAATAATATCTATAGTTATCGCAATCGTGATACGTCATAAATGCGTAAAAACGATATATAAGTATAATATCGCATGCCGAAAATTGTAATGAAAGTTTAAAAATTAAACATTGAAAGTAACTAAGAATTAAACTCATTTTCACTCTAAATGATGATCGTAATCCTGATCGTCTATAGATGAAAACGTGAATTTGAAACAAGTTCTTATAGACACATCGATTTCAATAGTAATTAGTAATCCTTAATTCATAAATTATTATCTGTTTCCTCAACTTCAAGTTACGTATTTTGAGAACGATGAATACTTGGTGGCATTCATAGGCACATAGAATTGACTTTGAAGTTAATCATTGCATGTGACCACGCATCACTATATGTCAGAATCTGTTAGAGCTTTGAAGGACAGTTACTAGTATTAATATAAACTTTCAATCCATTTATTTTGTTATATAAATTGAGAATTGATATTGATAGCTTTATTTTGATGACATTTTTAGCCCAACTTGATGCATCACGCTATCCGCATAGGGTGGGCTCGTGGTGATAACAATAACTTGCAGATTGGTGATGAAGTTGACACATGGGCTTATGAATCATCGGGGAAAAAATGTAGTTCATCAGTCTTCGAAGAATACGGTGCAGTTGCTAACTTTGGTGATGTCATTGGCGCCTATATTTCGTCTGATGCTAACGGTAACTTTTTCATCCCATGCACAAACCAGTTTTTAATCAGTATTTTAAATGTCTGAACACTTTCGCTTAGGCGCCTCCGAAATGAGCTTCTCAAAAAACGGCGTGGACATGGGTGTCGCTTTTAAAATAGAGCCTAACACGTTTAACAATATTTCATATTTCCCTGCTATTCTTTGCAAAAACGTTTCTGTTGAAGTCAATTTTGGTGAAACTTCCGTAAGTAATAAATTCTCATGCACTTTGTTTACTTTATTTAGGAGCCGTTGTCTAAACTTAAAGATGGTTACTTTTTCATCAATTCGTTTTCGGAAAGACAGCTGGAAAGGGCGCCACTTCCTCCAGCATCTCGCTCAGAATCCGAAGTAGGTTTTTTTAATTCCATTTTTACTTTGTAATGTATACTATTCAATTTTCGATTGTGATAGACACATTATATATTTTATCATGTACAATTGATGTCCATTTGCACGAGCAAGCTGTTTAAAATATATTTTGCTGAAAAATTCCAAATTGCTTGTAGAATGTGTTATGATCTATAATTTGAGCAATTACACCGTATGCGCTTCCATGAGTCTGTTTGTGAATGCCTAACATGAAGTTATGATCAGAGCTTTGGAGCTGCAGCCTGAGCCAAGGAGCGGAGAATTTTGCTCGGAGCCGGAACCAGATGTTTATGGAACAGCGCCAGAACCAAAGCGTTTTGTGAAAAGCTATTGATTAAGCTTAGTTGATTTTTGTTTCACCAATATATGCTAGCCCTTACCATTAATATGCCTTAAGGGCCCGTCCGCACTACTGATTTTTTATTCATGACAGCGCGGATTAGCAATGCAGTGATAACAGTTCTATTTTTAAACTGTTAAAAAATACAGTGGAAATTGTGGTTTCAATGGACGTGCATTGCCACCTATTAATTAATCCATTCTTAACGATGATAGACTTTAAAAGATTCATTGAGAAGCCAACCCCTCATTAATATTATGGCATGAGCTTTATTTCATTTTTAGACAACTTTGATCAGTTTTTCTATATAGAATTAAAATTTTGTTTAGTTATAGCTAGAGATAACTAAATAACTATTGCGTATATTTGAATGTTTATGCAGTACTTGACATTATTTACATGTACGTGTATAATCTCATTTTTGAAGGTGAAAAAAAACTTATTTTTTACATATTACCATGCTCCACCAGATGCGACCAAAGCGTTGCACTTTATTTCAATGTAATTAAAAAGTGTCTAGTCTGTTGTTGGCTCGTGCAAATTGACTAATCTTATTAAAAATACTCAAATAAATGCATTTGCTAAATAATTATTTTGATTTTTTGATTACAAATGTATAAATAACCCATGTACTGTCCGGGATTTTCTATATAGACGTGTTGAAAAAACGCTTTATATTTGTATATAATTATATATAAACAGTCTATTGGAATCTAAAGGAAAACTGGATTTTTGGCAATTTTGAATTAATTGATGTGTTCCAATAGTTCATTTGCTACTTCTATATATAATATATAGTTTGTAATTAATTTTTAATAACTACTATTTTAGGAATATGCAATCAGTAATGGATTGAATTTTGTTACTGATCAGAGAGACTTTAATACCTATATATTTTTTAACTTCAACTCCAGAGATTTAAAATTTTGATTTCGAGTTGTCTTCGCCTATTACGTTTTCTTCTTTCATACTATGAATTTTAATTGCATAGCACATGGTTCTCCATTAAAACCTCTTTCATGCTAAGACTTGGCATACTAAATATATTTAGCAGCTGTGATTGCCAATGCCATTCAAAGTTAACAAATTTAATATTTTGCTAAATATATGTACGATTTTTTGGTATATTTATGTTTCTGGAATCAATGTCCGCTTTCTTAAGGATTTTATTTTTAATGTTGTTTCTATTTTTAACAAGACTGTTTTTATATGTTAACTATCGATCTTTGTTCACACAATTGATGTACATTTGTTTGCAAATATCAGAATTGCCAAATATCAATGTTACTTTGTCTTTCCTTGCATTCATTCCGATCTGTTGATTTGATAATAACTGCAGCTGCTTCTTCGGTTTGAAATCGTTTTTATTCACAGTGGTATTACAACAAAGTTTTTAAGCGCTACTGCTCTATATAATAAAATTTTTATCTTGTTGAATTGAAATGTCTGATCACCCGATTTTTTTCTACAAACTATATCAAATGGCATTCATTTATATATACTAATACCTCCCTCTCCGTAGTATGGTTTTTGCAAAAAAGTGCTACATAGAGGGCGGCGAGGAAAATTGTCCATACTACATAGAGGGATTTTGGCCGAAAATTATCTTTTTTGGCTATTACTCCCTAAAAAATCCATCGATCCCTTAAATATTTTGCATGAAGGTAGTGACTACTAAAAGACTATGTCCTACAAAAATTCAGGAATTTATGTGGAAAAATCAGCTTATATGGTTATGTATTCTTTTCACATAACCATATAAGCTGATTTTTCCACATAAATTCCTGAATTTTTGTAGGACAGTTTTTCAGTAGTCCCTACCTTCATGCAAAATATTTTAAGGAACCTCTATGTAGAGGTTTTTGCAAAAGCCCCTGATCGAATCGGGATGTATTAGTATATATATATTTTTTCAAAAGAGTGTACACAGCGTATCCAATAGGCAAATTGCCATAGTACACTGCGTATCCTGAATTTTTCTTGCTGGGTAATTAACATAAATGAATTTTGATGTACCACGGTGTGCAGTGATGTTAGAACTCCACCACGAATATAAAAAGTTTGGGACTTACATATTATATATTTACAGTAGTAGTACACAGGCGTATATATTTATAGCGATTGTACAGGGCGTACTAATAGCTCCCTCTAGGTACTATGACTTTTTCAAAAATCCCCTACATACTGGGATGAGGGACTTGGAGCTTTTCACCGAAAATTATACTTTTTGCGATTACTCGCTAAAAAATTCATCGATCCTTAAAATATTTTGCATGAAGGTAGGGACTACTAAAAGATTTGGTCCTAAGTATAATTCGAAAAATATATACGGGCGCTTAGTATAGATTTTGAAATATATACGGGCGCTTAGTATAACTAGAAGTATATCTGTACCTAACAAACATTTTTGTACGTCTTAAATATACATATAAATTTTGTTTAAAATAATTAATTTTTAGAAAATGATTCATTTCCTTTCAAGATTACAAAGAGCATTACACAATAATACAGTAAAAATTAGTAAACGAATTATAAAGGACCAGCTTTAATTATTGCATTTTTTTTCTCATTGGTTGAGGTGTAGAAATAGATGCCTGACAATCAATAATTTCACTATCGTAAAAGTTCAAAATACCAATGCGCTCTTTTTCTGAATACATAACAGTGTTTCTTTGCAACCTCGCCTGTATGCCCAGTTTGGGCTAGATGAGCTATCTTTTTAGTAGGCCTTAAAGCTTTAGAATGTAAATGAGTTTCCCAAGCTTTCCTTATTGAGTTCGGATTAAAATTATAGATTTTGCTTTCTATTGGGAAATATTTAGAAATCGCTTCTGCTACATATTTATTTATGTTGTGTTCATGAGCATTACGACCATTGCAGAATATATAAATTGGTACTTTGTTAAACTCTTCTGTATACTGTTCAATAAGTTCATTGATCCATTTATTTCGATCATCATTAATTTTAATATTTGACGCATATTTATATCCCGTCTTGCCTTTACTGCTCACTAACAAATCATTTTTTGATTTTAGACGTCTGAAATCGGTAACTGTTATACTTAAAAGTGGTAAAGGGCGCATATTTAATCGAAATTGTAGGATAAAAAAGTTAAGAGCCATTAACGTGCGATAATCTAAGTCGCTATTGTTTTTTTGAAGAAGTTCATAATATATTTTCTCAATTTTACAAATTATGTTGAAGGGTGGTATTTTAGCAAATTTTTCTGATTGCGCTAAATTAGATTCCCGTCCAGAAGATCGATTATTAACTCGACTTGAGTTTATCTAATACAGTTGTCCACGATTGTATATCAATGTCCCAGTCTTCACTTAATTGCGCCTCATTCCAAAATTTTTTCAATAAAATTTAGGCCTTTACAACAGTTGCTGCTTTTATATTACTCATTTCTTTCTGTTCCAAAATTATTGCACCCAGTGCTTTAACTTTGGAAAGCATTCCTGTTTCCTTGCAAACAGTTTGTAAAAATAGTTTTTGAGACTTAGATGTTTTGGTTTTAATGGTACTTTCATCAACAGATGATGCCACCAAAATATCTGATTGCTCTTTCATAAACGTACACATATAAGTTTGTCAATTTTTTCTCAATCAATAGGAACAGATTTATGTTCTGTAAAAATCAAGGATAAATCTCTTTTGCTTAATATTGAAGTCTTTATGACAATTCGTAAGATGGTTTCTCATTTTGCAAATCGTTGAAGAACAGAAGAGGCACTGCAAATTTTTCTTTTGAATGTTACGCTTTTTCAGTTTTAATGTTCATTTGCTTTGACAAATCCATGCTATCCAACTGATTTTCTATAGCAGTTATATCTAAGTCACTCTCGAAATCCATCCAAAAGCAAAAAAATGATTAGAGACAGTAATTCTGTAATTATTTGTAATATGACCAAAATCATATACTTAGTGCCCGTATTTATATATATTTTTAAAATCCCAATTTTTATATTTTTTTAGTTTTGAACCCCTGAACCCAAATTTTGTGTGTGGCTATTAAATGAACCCTAAAATTATCACGCATACTCCATTTGTGATTTCTCACGTTAACAGTCCGAACTGCTTCGGGCGCTAAGTATGGGGAAAATCGGTGGTCGCGGGCGGTCTGTATAAAACCCATAGTATATATATATATA
>CABFPE010000655.1:308125-321223 GCA_900660155.1 Hofstenia miamia | reverse complement strand
TATATATATATATATATATATATATATATATTCATTATTAGGTTGGATATCAATTGCTGAACAACGTCTACCTGCATTCTTTTTCAGTATATTTGGAATGCAATAAAAATTATTTTATCGTGTAACCAATGCTATCAAACCATGCAATTATTGATATGGAACAGTATGGAGCTAAGAAAGCTTCTTATAACTCTCGTTACGCTAATGAAAGTTTTGATTTGTAATTGAAGTAATGAATTGGTGCAAAAAGCAGTGTTTTACACAAAAGTGTCAGTTTAACACACAGTAGTGCGGGGAATAATAAACTCATTTGTCTATCACGAGTAGAATCTTGTTATTGCATCAAATAGACAACTTATGTTAAGGTTTAATAGTTCGGAGTGTTTGTAATGGAAGGGAAGGGAAGACTTACTTAAATTAACTTGCAATATTAATCATATTATTTGTCCTTCAAATGTATAACTTGTGTGAACCTAGGTTTGATATTGCTTTCATAAATAAATTCGAGTTGATTGCTTGTTGTAGCATAAATTGAAGATCCATGCTTAACTCATTTCTATTTGTGAAAGCATTTCAACTGCCTTCAACCTGGATAGAATGTACCTAATTCCACTTGCTGTTGTTGATTGTGTTACTCTTTAAATATATTAGTGAACTTCTCAATATATGTGTATTGTAATTTTGTATGTTATATCCGGGTTGCATTTTAAAAATCTAGCAGGCTGATTTTCCTCATGTATGTTATCCCCAGTTGCTTGTAAATTTTCTTTTTGATATTTTCAATAGATCCAACCCTGTTTGAGATCTGAATTAATACTGAACACAAAATTGCTCTTGAAATCATTTTCATGGAGCGAGCTTCAATCTTACTATTATCATTTTTAATAAATAGAAAGATTAGAATCGCACCACTCAGAAGCATGAGAATTTTGATTTGTAGTTGAATTTTGCTTTGAATGATTAAACTGTGGAAAATTAGCCTTATATATAATTATACCGTATATACTGAGATATGTCAAAAGACTGCTTTACAAAGGATCGTCGCTGGTCGAAATAATCCTCTCCTTGACATGTCGTAGAGGTTGTTTGAACTGGTTTGGAAGCGCAAAATTCTCTTCGCGCCTCATCTACTACAGGTTCAACGCTTGTACATTTATTTCATCAGAAGCTTTTTATTCATTCTTATTATTTATGAAGACTTTTTCCCATGCTTATTATTTATGAAGACTTTTTTTCCAATGCTTATTTTACGAAGATTTTTTCCCATGATTATTTTAAGAAGAATTTATCACAATCATTATTTTGAAGACTTTTATGATTGTCAATTTAGCACCAGTTTTTACTGCTTAGCGGTGCATAAATCTGTTCACTTTCAGATCATAATGCTATCTAATTTATAAAATTTAGTGTATCATGATGATCGGCCTTCCCGCGTGTGGAAAAACGACTTATGCTGAGAAGCTGCGCATTGACAATCCAGAAAAGAGATACGTGATTCTTGGAACTCAACACATTTTAAGTCGAATGAGTATCGATGGTGTGCCCAGGAAGAAAACTCAACGCGCAATAGGTGAACGTTCAATGTCAGAAGAAACGTTGTGTTTGAACACATTAATTGAGCTGGCTTCAAGAAGAAATAGAAACTACATTCTAGACCAAGTAATCGCTTTATACTTATTTCAATATTTTGTATTTTTCTATATTAACTCTATCGTTAAGTTAATTCAATTGTAAATAATTACCAAATAACATGCTTAGAATAACACTTTTAAGAAGAGTTTGCTTTTTTATCATCAATTAGAATAAATGTATTTAAATTATGTTTATGATTTACATGTTAAGATAGATCGAGGGTAAGAATCACCATTATTTATTATTTTTGCCAATTTTGTGTTATATGCTATTTTAGGGGTTTAGGGGCTTACCACATAATAAAACGCTTCTAAAAAATCATTTCTCTCGAAAATCACCTAGCAGCGCCCTTAGCAAAGTAGACAATGGTCTCTAGCACTCTCCTTGAAGGGCTCAAAGCTGTTAAAATTTTCACGTTTTCTATTTGGCCAATTCTTCTAAACCTAAACGACTATATCAAATAATGAAATCTGCTACTTTTTATCCAAAACAGCAACAATTCAGAGGTTTCTTCACTTAATTTTTAATGTTGTTTTTCTTGATTGTGTAAAAATATCTTTGTTTAATGTCAGATTGATAAAACTTTGTCATTGCTTATTGTATATTTCTGATAGCTTATTAGATGCTCCGCTTTTGTGTTTTCTTATGAATTTGTTAATATTCTGAAAATTCTAGAAAATATCCTTTTGTATAATTAATTAGATCTTAAAAATTGTTTGATTGTTTATAATGCTTAATTTTTGTTATTAAATCATGATAGATTAAAAAATCAAAAGCTAGAATTGTTAGTATACTTATTAATTTTTATCTGTGAGTTTCAATAAATTGAAGGTTGTGGAAGCAGTATGTTAGTCAGTAGTATAGCTCGTAAACTTTTGCTTGGCGGCCATTTTGAATTTTATTTGCATAATTTAATTTATGTCCCAAAAGGTTTCAACATTTAGTTATTCAGCAGAATTACTATCCGAATACCTTCTACCTTAATTATTGAAAGCTTTGTTATACAATAGTTTGTCTAAATGTCACTTTCCGAAACTATCACACCACATTTCAATAATGTGTGGGTAATTTGCCCGATGGCTTAGAGCCCAAGTGGATTACATTTAAATTATATATCGTTTTAGTTTTCTTTTGAAAGTTGCTTTTTTATCTCCTTTCTCTCTGCTAATTTTTATTAAATTTTCAGTTTTCCTTAGAATACGAATTGATTCCAATGTTGTGATTTCGCACTTCAATGCTTGTGCAAGTCGATTGCATAAACGATTACAGTAAAAGCAATGTCAGACCGCCTTTAGGTGTCTTAGAGACATAAACAAGTTTGTTTGAAGTTCAAAATTTTATCGTTTGCTGCCGACTGGATCAGCAATGGATTAATGTACTACATCCCATGGGTGGGTTGCATCGCTGATACTATTCGTAGATTTTTTACTGCATCGCTTATCGATATTTATCAAATGATTTTAGTCTAACGTTTTTGAAAATGCGCAAAAAAGGAAAATGGCAAACTTCAAGCACTTTCGGCGCATAGCTGTAGTTATAGTGCCTAAAGATGAAGAGTACATGGATCGCCGATCTAAGCGGGCCAATGAACAAGGTGCCCGAGAAATAATTGAAACTGGACTTTACGAAATGAAAGGTTCGTAACATTTCTAAAAAAACACTTGCAAGAAATTAATGCATAACAATTTATTAACTGCAGTGGTCAGTTAACTGTGTTTTCAAAAAGCAATTTTATATGTGCTATCAAGATGCATTAATCTCAATTATATTTGTTTTGTTGTAACGATACAACTAGTTTTTTTTATACAAAAACCGATTATTTCAGTGTTAACAACTCCATGTTGCTTTTGCATGGGAAGTAACAGTCGGTCTTTAAGGTGTTTCAAAACCAGCGTTGGGTACCTCGTACATAATTTTTAAAGCAAACTTCAAATTTTGTTTTTATTTAGCAAACTTCGTTTTGCCTAAGCCTGATGGAATTCTGTTTGATGAAGTGCGTGAACCTGAACTTACTAGAGAAGATTTGATTGAGAAGGTGAAAGAATACGTAGATGAAGCAATTAAACGTGGACACAGGCCAGGTGAAAATCGTCATCGCGGTAGTCGTGGTAGAGGTGGTCGCTCCTTTAGGCATCGTCCTGGATCATACAGAGGTAAATCACATATTCCATTATGCTTTGGTTAATCTATCTTTTTTATACTTGAGTCTATTGAAATATTTTCGTTTCTTGTTCTTTGCTTGTTTATCAGTGTTTTCTTGTTTATTTAAGCTCAATAATGTGTTTGAGCGTTTTCTTATTATAATTTTTCAACTCCACTCACTATTTCTAATAAAATTTATATGTTAGGTCAATATCGTCAACCATTTAATCAGCACAGAGGTTATCGTGGAGGACCGCCAAATAGAAATATGGGTCGACCTCCTTATGGGCCCAGAGGTTCATGGTATCAGCAAGGCGGACCACCACCAAGAAATCAACATTGGAACAATTATGGATATGGGGTACGACTTTTGAGATTCTTGTTTTACCCTAATGAAATTATGAATATATTTTTACATTCATTAGAGATTTTTAACACTAGAACAACGGAAAATTTTCATGTCCTAAAACAACGGCAGCATTCATTTTTGATCGGAATGATATAAAATTTTCTTACATCATAAAAACAATATGTACCCGTCAGAATAATTCATTTACTGGAAATGCGGTTTCTGAAACAAATTATATTAGAAGCAATCACACAGAAATGCTTAAATATAGTAGCACAAATATGTTTCATGAATTACAGCTACAACATATAATTTTTATATATTTTTCACTAATTACAGTGCAGGAACCACAATGCGGTCTTCTGCACTTAGAGCATGATGTTTGCGTCTTATTTCGACACTTTGCACACTGCATGTTTACTTAGTAATGGAAGGGAGAAAATATTAGAATTCGTAGATTCTAGATATGTTCCAGGCATCTCGAATTCAATGTGTGTTTGGTTAGATGCTGCTTCCACAAATTTCTCAGGAACACTAACAATGAACTCTTTTTAATTATATAATATCCAAGCATTTAATATGGAAATATCCAATGGGAAATAGAATATGTACAAATGACATCGTCTTGTAGAACTTGCAGTATACATGCCACTCCTTCACCGGTGTTTTTGCTTAAGTATGGCGAAAAGTTGCAAACATATTTAGTCTCATTATCAACCAACATACTTGTCTGGCTTTCATGGCATATATTGAATGAAACGACATCTACTTTTACATGGAATGAGGTGTTCATTAATTACAAGAGAAAAATTTGGAACAACAGTTTTCTGGCGAAATTATTCTGGAAGCATTCGAATATGTGCCGAATGGGATTGAATTTGTCATTGCTAAATCGTCCATTAAGACTGGAACGAGTTTTAAATCGTAAGCAGCTTTTTATTGTCATAAACTCATCACGTGACATCACATTTCGAAATGCATCAGAACCCTATTTACGACCCTAAAAAAATTCAGTGTTTGCATCCAAAAATACCACGTAGTAGCACTAATCTCAGAAACTTTTTCAATTGCGGTATAGTGAGATAAAAATTTGAAATAGTGTGTTTGCTTCTTCAATTGTAGCATTTCGAATATAAGTAAGTATATCGTCAGAAAAAAATACTACCTATGCTTTCTTTTCTTTTGTGACTAAGCTTTTGGTGCAACTAGGTACTCCTGATCGTAAACTAAACACATTGTGTACAGGTCGTCGACCCACAGTTGTGGTAAGTCATGAATCTAAGTGCCAAGAAGTACCATCTCTCTTGTAATTGGACTGATTCAATCTAGTAAGCTATGGACTATGGTCGTCTAAAGTTGTAGACGCAAAGTTGCCACCTGAATCATCATCACCATCAGTGTTCATAAAAGAAATGTCACTATCAGAACCAATTGTCGGGACTATAAAATTATCTTAAAAATTGCTGACAATCAAATCATTAGTAATATAATTTTTTGCAGAAGCAAATTTAATGTTAGCCCTGTCAAAACCTCGACGCTCATGACTTCATCACGTGACATCACATTTCGAAATGCATCAGAACCCTATTTACGACCCTAAAAAAATTCAGTGTTTGCATCCAAAAATACCACGTAGTAGCACTAATCTCAGAAACTTTTTCAATTGCGGTATAGTGAGATAAAAATTTGAAATAGTGTGTTTGCTTCTTCAATTNCATGAATTACAGCTACAACATATAATTTTTATATATTTTTCACTAATTACAGTGCAGGAACCACAATGCGGTCTTCTGCACTTAGAGCATGATGTTTGCGTCTTATTTCGACACTTTGCACACTGCATGTTTACTTAGTAATGGAAGGGAGAAAATATTAGAATTCGTAGATTCTAGATATGTTCCAGGCATCTCGAATTCAATGTGTGTTTGGTTAGATGCTGCTTCCACAAATTTCTCAGGAACACTAACAATGAACTCTTTTTAATTATATAATATCCAAGCATTTAATATGGAAATATCCAATGGGAAATAGAATATGTACAAATGACATCGTCTTGTAGAACTTGCAGTATACATGCCACTCCTTCACCGGTGTTTTTGCTTAAGTATGGCGAAAAGTTGCAAACATATTTAGTCTCATTATCAACCAACATACTTGTCTGGCTTTCATGGCATATATTGAATGAAACGACATCTACTTTTACATGGAATGAGGTGTTCATTAATTACAAGAGAAAAATTTGGAACAACAGTTTTCTGGCGAAATTATTCTGGAAGCATTCGAATATGTGCCGAATGGGATTGAATTTGTCATTGCTAAATCGTCCATTAAGACTGGAACGAGTTTTAAATCGTAAGCAGCTTTTTATTGTCATAAACTCATCACGTGACATCACATTTCGAAATGCATCAGAACCCTATTTACGACCCTAAAAAAATTCAGTGTTTGCATCCAAAAACACCACGTAGTAGCACTAATCTCAGAAACTTTTTCAATTGCGGTATAGTGAGATAAAAATTTGAAATAGTGTGTTTGCTTCTTCAATTTTAGCATTTCGAATATAAGTAAGTATATCGTCAGAAAAAAATACTACCTATGCTTTCTTTTCTTTTGTGACTAAGCTTTTGGTGCAACTAGGTACTCCTGATCGTAAACTAAACACATTGTGTACAGGTCGTCGACCCACAGTTGTGGTAAGTCATGAATCTAAGTGCCAAGAAGTACCATCTCTCTTGTAATTGGACTGAATCAATCTAGTAAGCTATGGACTATGGTCGTCTAAAGTTGTAGACGCAAAGTTGCCACCTGAATCATCATCACCATCAGTGTTCATAAAAGAAATGTCACTATCAGAACCAATTGTCGGGACTATAAAATTATCTTAAAAATTGCTGACAATCAAATCATTAGTAATATAATTTTTTGCAGAAGCAAATTTAATGTTAGCCCTGTCAAAACCTCGACGCTCATGACTTGAGACCTCCCACCACTTTCACTATCTGTAGATTCATTATCCTCTTCCATATTTTTGTGTTGCCGCACATAACGCTTGCGCACAGTTTGGTTCTCGTCTGCTCCATAACTATAATATTTAACATGATAGCTTTTATTATTGACGCGTAAAATTTCTCCGAGGTGCCATTGACCAATGGGTCCATTAGACCAAAAAATTGAAACTTTTCCACCAGCAGTAAACATCTGAAAATAAATTATATGATAAACTAATATATTTGTGCTAATAATAAATCGTTAATTTGAGTGACAAGATTATAATGCAATAATTTCCGTAAAAAATTGAAAAATTTAAAATCTAGGATGGTGAAATGCATTTTTTAGGGTCTATTTTCTCAATATTTTCAAAAATGTTCGCGGGGCTTTGCTTCGCATTGGGGAATAACAATGATGTCCCCCCGTTAAAAAATCCTGAGTACACCCCCGCCGCTCTACCTCAATTCCGAAATAATATACTTACCGTACCGTGCTCATGTGAACAGTCAACAATTTCTGGACGCTACAGTGTAAACACTCCAAAAGCATGCCACGGCTACCTAATTGTCCATAGCGTGCTTGTGGAAACGCAGAAGAAGTGAACAGAAGTATAAATCACCTATGTAATTAACATTTGTTTATCTAAGATAACTTCAGTAAACAACGCATAATTTTAGTAAAAGTCTCAAGAGTTCACAACTTTATGACAATTATTTGAAAATATAGTAATGATAAAACTTTTCTTGCGGTCATTTTTGACCTCTCCGTTGTTCTAGGGGTAAGTTAAATAAATTCGAAATTCATATAACATCATATTTAGCAACAACAACAACAACAACAGCAGCAACCATACCAGAATCAATATCGTTATTCCCATCCTCAAAATGCTCAGACGTATAACTATTTTTACGGCCAACACCAGCAGCAGCAGCAACAACATCAACAACAGCAGCAACAGCAACCGCCTAATCCAAATAGTTACTATAACTATCAACAATACTCTGGATCTTGGACACAGCAAGGATGGGCTCAAACACCTCAAGGTTGAAAAGCAATTATTCAATTTTGAATTGTTGTTAGTTCTCGTGGCATTTTGTGGGTTTCATTAATGAATTCATAATTTGTTCAAATTCTAGGAACTTAGAATTTACATTTTTTTAATCAAACTACATATTTAAGCATACGAAGCACGGTGTAGTTAGACAACTTTTACTGAATGATTGTATTGATCTCAAGTGGTATAAATATTCATAAGGATAAGAATGTAGAAAATTTAAACAGTTGAAATACCCATATTGTATGTTATTTGATCAGAACATTTATCTACATTTTAAAGAACATTCTTTTACTGAATTTTCCAGAAATATAAAGATCTATGTAGATTTTAGGATTATGATTAGTGAGATTTTATTTGATTGAGCATCTTGAAAACAGTCGTCATGCTTTGAGTAGTCCTGATGTTAACCGTATTCAATGACTTATGTTTGCAAACATTGCCTATTCTATTATGTATTTTTTACATAATTTGAAACAACTATTTATGCAATTGTATTATTACATAAAACTGGATATTACAAAATTTACTGTTTATTTTAGGATATTAACGTCAATACTCACTTAATCTTCAAACTTTCTTATTTCATTGTAATCATGAACGAATATATGTAATTGTTTCTGTTTTCAAATGTTTATGTGCAAGTTGTATGAACAGTTATAAATTCGAATTTATAGCGAAAATAGTGAAATATTAATAATCATTGCAAAACATCGATTTCTTTTAGAATTTATTGGCATCAATGAATGGCAGGACACCTGACTTACATGTATGCGCATTCCATTAGTATCCATTTTTAATCAAATATTATATTTCTGGAACAATATTGTAAACGTCGCCTAAGTTCATTTGTATTATAAATCCAAAATTTAAGTCGACGAAGTTGATTTGTTGATAGCAAGGGAATTGATAAAGTTTTCATGAGATTTCTGATTTTCAATAAAAAGTCTTCTTTATTTAAAACAGCAAGAGTAAGAAAAGTTGTGCAAAAATTATTAAAATCAAATTGCAGTTAAACGGCAACTTCCTAATAAAATAGCGACGTTACGTTAATATTCACTGTTATCCCTGGAAATATTTCATATCTTAGTAATTGTGATATAATTTTGGCAAAATTTTAATTTAACGTTTACAAGAAAAAACTAAGATATTTACAAAAAATATTTTTTTGGACAAGTTTGCACATACAGGGTGTTCAAGTGAACGCGTCAGTAATAAATCAGTTATATTGAAAAATTTCAAAAATTTAGGCTAAGTTTATTTTTCTCATTGGGTAACGTGATCTTGCGGATTATTGATTTTTCACTTTAACTTCCAAATGAATGCTTACTCTTTGGAAGAGAGACGTCAAATTGTAGACCGAATTTATCGAATCCATGGACGCAACATCTGCTGAGAACATATTATTCACAGATGAATGTAATTTTCATCTCGATGGAAACATTTTATTTGCACGAACTAAGTACAAGTTGTGCTAATAACAAAAATATAAAAAACTTAATAATAAAAAATAAAAATAAAAACGTCTTTCAATATTACTAATAAATAAGTTCAATGATCCATCCTGTTTGAAATCCAAGCTTTGTGTATTGTGTTTTTTATTTTTCATCAAAATGAGACATTCTGCATTTTTCAAAAATGAGTTTAAATATCCGTCGTGTTTGAAACTAAAACTTTGTTTAATGATTCAATTTTGCAACCAAATGTTCAATTGATTTCACCTGTAGATATGAAGTACTTGGTTACGAAAAAATCAATATAGAAGTTCTTAGTTTCATTAATAGCTTGGTGTTGACATACAAAAGATAATATGAACAAATATTGGCTTAGTTATTTAAGATTTTCATTGCACGATGACAAAACACATTTTTAAAAATTTCCGTGCGTACTAAAGGAATTCTAAATTGAGCATTTTTTCTGAATTCACTTTTAGAGGTGTTTACATGCTCCATAAAGTAACTATGCAGAGGATGACGTCTATTAAGTAGTATTTTGTTAGCTAGTTTGCGATCTTCATCTTTTCTTATTTCAAATGCATCGTGTAATTTTGTACAAAATCCCTTGGCAAAACATCGTGTGAGAAATCTATTTATTCTCTTCATAGCTCCAATATCAACACCATATACTGAAATACCATATCTAATTCTACTTAAAATAATGGATTCAAATACTTTGTTGACTTCTTCAATGGTGTAACCATTAGATTTTAAGTCTTTCAGAATATATTTAAGACCATTGAGACGAGATATTAGTTTATCACAATGATGCTTGAATTTTAGGTTTGTCTGAAAAGTAATTCCTAAAATGTTACAATATTCAACACATGAATAATTTACATTAGATGTATCACATAGGCATGTGTTACGATTACTAAATGAAAATCACATCAATTTTGTTTTGGTTTCATTTATCTTTAGATTAAAATTTGTTGCCCATTTTCTTATTTCATAATCAACATTTGCTAAAGATAGTTNGTTTGCGATCTTCATCTTTTCTTATTTCAAATGCATCGTGTAATTTTGTACAAAATCCCTTGGCAAAACATCGTGTGAGAAATCTATTTATTCTCTTCATAGCTCCAATATCAACACCATATACTGAAATACCATATCTAATTCTACTTAAAATAATAGATTCAAATACTTTGACTTCTTCAATCGTGTAACCATTAGATTTTAAGTCTTTCAGAATATATTTAAGACCATTGAGACGAGATATTAGTTTATCACAATAATGCTTGAATTTTAGGTTTTTCTGAAAAGTAATTCCTAAAATGTTACAATATTCAACACATGAATAATTTACATTAGATGTATCACATAGGCATGTGTTACGATTACTAAATGAAAATCACATCAATTTTGTTTTGGTTTCATTTATCTTTGGATTAAAATTTGTTGCCCATTTTCTTATTTCATAATCAACATTTGCTAAAGATAGTTTTTGATTTTCACTTGGATTCTTGACACAAGGTACTCCAACCGTGGAATCATCAGAATATTTTACAATAAAGCAATTGTTCTCACTACATCTTAACGAATCACTTGCAATTGAATAAATGTTTGGACCACCAACTGTGCCTTGTGAAGATCCAAGAGAAATTTCAATAGGTTTACAGATAGTGTCCTTGTACAAAAGTCTTTGTGATCTATTAACTGTAAACGAATAAAGCCATGAGCAAACATGTTTANGAAAAAATCAATATAGAAGTTCTTAGTTTCATTAATAGCTTGGTGTTGACATACAAAAGATAATATGAACAAATAATGGCTTAGTTATTTAAGATTTTCATTGCACGATGACAAAACAAATTTTTAAAAATTTCCGTGCGTACTAAAGGAATTCTGAATTGAGCATTTTTTCTGAATTCACGTTTAGAGGTATTTACATGCTCCATAAAGTAACTATGCAGAGGATGACATCTATTAAGTAGTATTTTGTTTGCGATCTTCATCTTTTCTTATTTCAAATGCATCGTGTAATTTTGTACAAAATCCCTTGGCAAAACATCGTGTGAGAAATCTATTTATTCTCTTCATAGCTCCAATATCAACACCATATACTGAAATACCATATCTAATTCTACTTAAAATAATGGATTCAAATACTTTGTTGACTTCTTCAATGGTGTAACCATTAGATTTTAAGTCTTTCAGAATATATTTAAGACCATTGAGACGAGATATTAGTTTATCACAATGATGCTTGAATTTTAGGTTTGTCTGAAAAGTAATTCCTAAAATGTTACAATATTCAACACATGAATAATTTACATTAGATGTATCACATAGGCATGTGTTACGATTACTAAATGAAAATCACATCAATTTTGTTTTGGTTTCATTTATCTTTGGATTAAAATTTGTTGCCCATTTTCTTATTTCATAATCAACATTTGCTAAAGATAGTTTTTGATTTTCACTTGGATTCTTGACACAAGGTACTCTAACCGTGGAATCATCAGAATATTTTACAATAAAACAATTGTTCTCACTACATCTTAACGAATCACTTGCAATTGAATAAATGTTTGTACCACCAACTGTGCCTTGTGAAGATCCAAGAGAAATTTCAATAGGTTTACAGATAGTGTCCTTGTACAAGTCTTTGTGATCTATTAACTGTAAACGAATAAAGCCATGAGCAAACATGTTTAGAATCCATAAATAAATCATAGCAAGAAGCTGCAGCTTCTTGGTCAATCGTATCAAACGCTTTAGTAAAGTCTACCAACAAACTATGCATTCCACCAGAATTTTTATCCAATGATTGACACATTTGGTTTTGAAATGTTACAAGGCAATCAGTTGTATACAATTTTTTCCTGTAAGCAAATTGATAGAAATCGCCTTTCTCAGCAATTGCAGGAGAAATAAAATACTTATGAATAATGGTCTCAAATATTCTCGAAGAGAGTGAGGTAATCCTAATTCCCCGTATATAATTAACAGTTTTTGCAATCTTAACTTTAGGCAAGGGATAGACATCTGCTATCTTGTAGCAAGCAGGAAATTCGCCTGCTTCAAGTGAATGATTCCAAAGTTTATGATAAACTGGTGACAGTACATCCCAATAGTCTCTATAAACCCAGAAATGTATACCATTTGGACCACAAGATTTTTTACATTTTCGTAAGTAATATGAAACCACATTTAAAGGTATATGTGGTGCTGAGGATGACAAATCAAAACTTGGGGGGTTCTTATGTTTATAATTAATATCTCGCTGAGATCTCGCAGCTAGATTTATGTTTAGATCTTCTGCAATAAAACTATCTAAGCAAATATGATTGCTAGAATATTTCCTGTTAGATATCGTATCTACATTTTTCCACCAATTTTTTGATCCTATCCTTTCCATATTTGAGATCTTCATTTTGTGGATTCTGTCTTCAACTGTTTTCGCCTTCAAAAATCTACCTTTTTTGTTAAAT
>CABFPE010000655.1:296394-307125 GCA_900660155.1 Hofstenia miamia | reverse complement strand
GGTAATGTTTTTATCCATAATACACCATTCACTGATATTTTTATAACTCTCAAAAGCCAATAATTTTGAAATTATGTATTTTAATGATACTTGTATATTTTGTGAAGCAAATATCCAAGTTTTAAAATACCAATCAATTTGCATCAAACCAACTAATTTCTTAACAATACTTAGGAAATTTTTGCAAATAGGAAAATTTTTAAGATGTCTAATATAAACTTATGTAAACTATGAATATACATTACTAATAGTGTATATAAGTCAAGGGAGAACACATCTATCATTTTTGGACACTCTGATTCACTGATATCAAGGGGTGGTTTAATTAGTGATTCACATACTTGAAATTATTAAGTTTGCTGATAAATGGATTTTCAAGGAGCATTTTATTTAGTGATTCATGATATTTTCAGGGTGATTAATTTTTGTTACATATACAGGATGATTGATTTTTACAATGATTCATGTACATGTTGGGGATAATTTAGTTTACAATGATTCATATACATGTTGGGGCCATTTTAGTTTACAATCATATGTTTTGCTATAGTGACTAATTTATGTGGCTAATTTCATTACATGTTTTCTGTTAATATACCTGGCCATATCACACATTATGCATGCTTACATTTATTCATAAAAATTCCTAACATTTCAACTGCTTACAAGGTTAATGTACAATGATTAATTCAGTAACATTTCATGCAAAGTCTACATTTCATTTTCAAATTGCTGGCCAATATTTTTCCTATCAATAAAAATTCCAGACACTTCAACTGTTTACATGACTGATGTACAATATTTAATTTTCAAAAATAAGTTTAAATATCTGTCATATTTGAAACTTAAACTTTGTTTAATGACTCAATTTTGCAACTAATTGTCATCTAATTTCATCTGTAGATATGAAGTACTTGATTACAACAAATCAATATAGAAGTTCTTAGTTTCATTAATAGCTTGGTGTTGACATATAAAAAAAAATATGAACAAATAATGGCTTAGATATTTACAATTTTAATTGCATGCTGAGAAAACACATTTTTAAAAATTTCCATGCATACTAAATGAATTCTGAACTGCGAATTTTTTTCTGAATTCAGTTTTAGGGATGTTTACATGCTCCATAAAGTAACTATGCAGAGGATGACATTTATTAATTAGTATTTTGTTTGCTAGTTTGTGATCTTCCTCTTTTCTTATTTCAAATGCATCATGTAATTTTGTACCAAATCCCTTGGCAAAACATCGTGTGAGAAATCTATTTATTCTCTTCATAGCTCCAATATCAACACCATATACTGAAATAGCATATCTAATTCTACTTAAAATAATTGAAATACTTTGTTGATTACTTCATTGGTTTAACCATTAGATTTTAAGTATTTCCGAATATATTTAAGACTATTGAGACAAGATATTAGTTTATCACAATGATGCTTGAATTTTAGGTTTGTCTGAAAAGTAATTCCTAAAATGTTACAATATTCAACACATGAATAATTTACATTAGATGTATCACATAGGCATGTGCTATGATTACTAAATGAGAATCACATCAATTTTGTTTTGGTTTCATTTATCTTTAGATTAAAATTTGTTGCCCATTTGCTTATTTCATAATCAACATTTGCTAAAGATAGTTTTTGATTGTCACTTGGATTCTTGATGCAAGGTACTCCATCCATGGAATCATCAGAATATTTTACAATAAAGCAATTGTTCTCACTACATCTTAACAAATCACTTGCAATAAATGTTTGGACCACTAACTGTGCCTTGTGAAGATCCAAGAGAAATTTCAATAGGCTTACAGATAGTGTCCTTGTACAAAAGTCTTTGCAATCTATTAACTGTAAATGAATAAAGCCATGAGCAAACATGTTTAGAATTCATAAATAAATCATAGCACAAAGCTGCAGCTTCCTGGTCAATTTGCAGGAGAAATAAAATACATCAGAATATTTTACAATAACGCAATTGAATAAACGTTTGGACCACTAACTGTGCCTTGTGAAGATCCAAGAGAAATTTCAATAGACTTACAGATAGTGACCTTGTACAAAAGTCTTTGCGATCTGTAAATGAATAAAGCCATGAGCAAACATGTTTAGAATCCATAAATAAATCATAGCAAGAAGCTGCAGCTTCTTGGTCAATTGTATCAAATGCTTTAGTAAAGTCTACCAATAAACTATGCATTCCACCAGAATGTTTATCCAATGATTGACACACTTGGTTTTGAAATGTTACAAGGCGATCATTTGTGGACACATTTTTCCTGTAAGCAAATTGATAGATATCATCTTTCTCAGCAATTGCAGGAGAAATAAAATATTTATGAATAATGGTCTCAAATATTCTAGAAGAGAGTGAGGTAATATCAATTCCTCGTATATCATTAAAGGTTCTTGCAATCTTAACTTTAGGCAAGGGAAAAACATCTGCTATCTTGTAGCAAGCAGGAAATTTTCCCGCTTCAAGTGATTGATTCCAAAGTGTATGAGATATACGGCTGACAGTCCATCCCAATAGTTTCTGTAAACGGTATACCATTTGGACCACAAAAAGATTTTCTACATTTTCGTAAGTGATATGAAACCACATTTAAAGGAATATGGAAATTTGAATGAATTCCAAAATTTGGCATTCCAAATTCAAGATATTTAAATTAAAATCTGAGCCAATGATAAATTTTGAAAAATCCTCAGAGTGCATCAATTCCATAAAATTAATGAGATATTTTCTAGAATAATCTCTAAAAAATGCTTTAGTACGATTATTAGATATCCTTTTGTATGGTAGCACTACAAGAGCTTTATGGTCAGAATTAATCTGCATATCTTCACTAATTACATCCCAAATGAGATGCGGATGACTAGTAAACAGCAAGTCAAGTGTAGCATTTCCTCTTGTAGGTGGACTTTTCAGGAGAGTAAGCCCAGTTTCATCAAGAAATTCATTAATATCTAATCTGTTCCAATCTCCGCCAATTACAATCATTGTATGCTTGTAGTTATTCTGCAGCATAGTAAATGATTGCGCTAGAAATTCTAACAATTTCGATTGGTGTTTGGGAGGGTGATATGATACATTAAAAATAAATTTCTTAGAGAATTTCTTAACTAAAATCCACAGTGATTCAGCTTCATTTTGACCCACTTCTAGTATTTCGCTTCTAAAAGATTTACGTACATAGACAAGAACTCCACCACCTTTGTGGAGTTTATCGCATTGGACTTTTCTGCAATTGCATATATTCCTGTCCTTATGATAATGCGTGTAACCATTTATTGCAATGTAGTGGTCTGGATGATTAGGGCGTATATGAGATTTAGTAATTAAACATACATCAATATTCTTCTCATCTAGATAATTTCCAATTGCAGTAGTTACTTTTATTCTACCAGGAAGATAGCGTAGTACTGACATTGCATTAATCAAAATTATCTTGGGAAAAACACACCTATCTAGTCAGATATTTGATGGGTTTTTTCCCCAAACAATTTTTGCTGCAAGCCTGCGTACCTGTTCTTTAAGAATTGGACATTTTGAAGATATACTTCCATGTGTCCTACAATAGCTTTTAATTTCATCATCTGAAGATGCTTCGCAATTTAAGCATTTCAAACCAGTAGCATTGCAGTCTTTAGAGATATGTTTATCTCCGCATTTATAACAATTGGATTGAGTTTCCTTACATTGCAATTTCATGTGATTAAATCGTAAGCAACGTGAACATTGACGTGGCTTTACTACATCTTTAACAATACATATTTTATTACACATTGTAATAAACGCACTCTTCAAAATATTTTCGCGTTCCTTTGTACCAACCCGTACAATAGCAATGAAATCACCAGACTTTACCTTGTAGGAATATAGTAGGGAGAAAGTTGAATTTTCTTCAATTATTCCAGGATTTTGAATGGCAAAATCAGATCTGAATTTTTGTTTCTCTGGTTTTTGGTAAATACTAGGAATATAGGAAATAGATATAATCGGAAGAAACTTGAATTCTTTCTGTGGAGTATATCCATCTTTTTTCAACTGCAAAATTACGGGTTCGATTGACTTAGTTTTTGGAAACCGCAATATAGCTTTTCCAGAAGCAGTAGATTTAACACTGTGTAGAGGTGCTGAGGTTAAGGGGATGTTCTTTATAACGTCATTTTCCAATGACTTCAAAGAATTAACATCAGGGCGACTATTACTTAATTTAACTGATAGAACATATTATTCACAGATGAATGTAATTTTCATTTTGATGGATACCTTAATAAGCAAAACATGCGATATTGGGGAACTGGTGAGCCATCTGCTGGCATAATTCGCACACTTCAACCACCAAAAACAATTGCATGGTGTGGAATAAGTTCCAGGACCGTTATTGGCCCATTCTTTTTCACTGATACTGTGAATTCAAACAGTTATGTTGCTATGTTAATGAAAATGTATTGCCATTTTTAAAGAGAAAAAGAATTTTTAGCAAAGTAACATTCATGCAAGACGTAGCTTCTCCTCACAGCTCACACTTGGCCGAAATTATTTAACGACAAATTTTAAGAATCGAGTCATTGGGCGTCATTTTTCAAATTTGTGGCCTTCCCACTCACCAGACCTTAACCCATGTGATTGGTTTTTGTGGGGTTATATAAAAAACTCTGTCTTCCCTCCAAGCAGTTTATGCAAATATTTTGGAGCTGCAGAACTGTATTTTGGAATGTGTTTCCAGTATTGAGGAAAGCACTTTGTTTAAAGTGCATGAATGTTTTTTTGTCTGTTATTCAAGTTTGTATAAATGTTAATGACAATCATTTTGAATAAATTTTTTTCCAAAATTTTTAAATCCGCAATATCAAATAATCATGAAATGTATATTTTAATAGAATATTCACTTATATTTAATAGTTATAGGCATTTTATAACTGACGCGTTCGCTTGAACACCCTGTATATAATAGATGATAGCTGCAGCTCGGGGCCGATGAATAATTTTTACCAACAATTTTTGATTCACCCAATATAAATCAATTTTGAAAACCTGACGAAGGGTGTTCCACAATGTTCATCCTGCGTATTCCATTGATTGTGCCCTTCATAGAAAATGTTTGAATTCGTTAAATGCCACTTGTATTTGTTGATTTCTTACATTAAAAACAGCATATTTCAGTCTGATTAAATACATATTAGACTATTTTTTTGTTTTTGCGAAAAATCCGTTCAATAATTTTAATGGCGAAAATTACAACAGGAAAACTGCATCTATGCTTTCAATTCTCGAATGTTAGCAGTTGAATTTGGAATTTAAAACTAATATTTGAATTTCGTGTTATAATTTGCTTTATATTTTTAACACTTTTCAGCATGTTAGAACAATAATAATTATAGGTTCCGCTCTATGTTATGATAAATTGGACAAAGGAATTCAGAGTAAATATTTGAAATAATTTTCCATTGTGCAGAGCGAGTATCTTTACTTTCATCATGCATATCGCAACATGACGAAACAAGTATTTTATTAAATCTATCATGCACCAGTTTCAGGGGATTGCGGTTAATTTTGGCTGTTACAAAATAAATTTCCCTTTTGAATTTAAATAGGAATTTGTAGAGCCGAAAAATAATGTGTTTACAGAATACTGTTGTACAAGAGAATCAAGATATGAGTTTAAGAAATTTTTTAGCCTTTTGCAACTGACATTTGTTCTCTAATTGTAATTTAATCAAATATGTCGATGACACCTGCGGCGATAATAGATCAATGCACCTTGGCAATTGAATCTATTGAAGTGAATTGCAACTAATTGTCAAGATATTTTGTATGTATACGGTGATAATTAATGAAGCTAAAATGGAATTTCGTGTTTTATAAACATAATTACGATGTTTCTTCAGTGACTATAAATATCTGTTAGTGTACTTATTGTAGACAATTTTAAGTACCTAGGAGTAATTATTGAAAGTTAAATTTCAACACAGATAGATATAAGTTAGAAAATTAGCCATAAGTATAAAAAAAGGAAAGAAATATTTTATTACAAATAAACAAAAAACAAATGTAGAGATTTACAAAATCGACATTACAAAGATTTTAAAACAATCAGAATATTAAATTAGCAAAAAGGTTTTTCACTCATATGATGAAATTACTAAATTCAAGTGGCTTTTCCAAAATTGGTTTGATTGCTGCCATCCATTCATCATTCGGTTTTATATTAGTGAATGCTTTTATAATACAAATAAACTGATATTAGATCAATTTATCAATTTAAAGAAAGGAAAAAACCATTATCCATAAATCTAGTTCAAATCAAAATGATTGGTGTCATTTCAGGTAATGGCTGGTTCCAGCTAAGTGATGCTCAACTCCAAGCCTTGAAACTGCATGGTGTCGTCTAGCTCCACAAATGTAGAGGATCATGCTTCGTAGTAAGGAAAATCCAAGTTTGAACCTTATCCAATTGTAGGTTGTGGAATAGTCAATATGCCTTTTCTCTGAGATTAAACCACAAACTTGTTTTAAAAATTTATCAGTGAGTGACGATGCGCCACCAATGGTGTGAATGAGGAATGTTCAATTTCTAGCACTCTCTACTGATATTGCCTTATTTTCTCGGTTTCATGGGCCCTAAAAGTTTCTGCTGCAGTTTTTCGAGCTTTGGTTTTTGCACAAGGGTTGAATACTCTTACATCAAAGAATGTGCGTTGCCCATAGCTCTGGGATCCAACGACAGAGATGTCTAGCCTAGCTCCATCAATGAGATTAGAAGAAGAAGGCAGAGATTCCGTTATTATTTGCGTGAAATGTGGTTGTCAATTCCACGTGACACTACACTACGTTTTGGCATTATTTGAAACATTGTATTCAGTTCAAGGGCTTTTAAATACAGGGCTGCTCACTTGAGAAACCGGGAGGTGTTCAGGAAGGCCTATTAGATTTCATTGAAACTTTGTTATCTAGAGTAGTTTTTGATGCTGGATTTGATAACGCACTTAATTTTTTGATTTAAGGTCTATGTTGACAGGTACCGGCTGATACTCAAAATATTCAAAAATGTTAATTATTGTGATTAATTAGGTATTGTAATCTATTCAAGCAGCTATATTATATCTTAAAATTTAAATAAATCATTAATATTGTAAGCTGAATGTATCTTGATATGTATTTTTATGATATTTTAACTAACATCTCAAATTGCACTTAAAACCAAATACATCCCTAATACTTATTTGTTAGGCATTAGGTAAAAGAAATGCAATCTTGTTTTAGAATAGGCAATTACGCATATACACCTTCATCACATGTGTGGAATTGATTGGTTGATGGGTAACGGTTTGTCGTGGGAACAGCAATTACTCAGCAGTTTATTACGAATGATTCAACTGCAAAGTGGTAAGACATTGAGTGAATCATTTTATTCTCATTCTCTACAGTTTGTTAATGCAATTATACATGCTAAGTAAAGGTTCGCTTCAATAAACGGTAATTTTTAATTGACTTTATATTAGAAAAATGTAAACCTGTATTGAGAATGAGGTATTATCTAAAAGATATAGTACAAAATTTTTACACTAAATTATCTATTAAGCAAACTGCTGTTTTCTGGGGAATAGTTACAAGTTTCTTTCAAATTTTTTATAAATTGATTATTATAAACATTACATAGGATAGAAAACAGCTTTTTCTTTCTACTACTCTGGAGAAATGGCAAGAGATCAAAATTTTCGCACGCAGTTTTAAATAATAAAACAGAATAATTTCTACAGCATCTTTTTCTTTTTTTAAATATGTAATAACATAAAGTAGCTGTTTGAAGTAATTCATTGGATGATGTACATAAATTACCTCGATTTAGTGCTTCTATCCATCCTGTATATTTTTTCTCAATGTCACTACCAATTAAAAATTCTGCAATATATTCACTGATTTCTGGGAGCTTTAATATTTTGATACTGAATAACCAGCTATGTAACATAAAATTTGATATTCATTATCAGTAAAGTTGAGATTGTCTGAAAAGCTGAATGAATCAATTTCATCAATATCTTCACTGTATATATCACTTTTACATTCAAAGCAAATAAATTCCTTGGTAGTTTCTTCGGAAAAATTTGTAATTCCATACTTTGAAAGCATTGATAAAGTCTTGATCCATGATGCATTAAGAACGTCTGCAACATGACGTCCATCACAAGCTTGACGATATTTCCCCAATTCTTTTTCAAGTTCATCACACTTTGAAAGTGGCCTAGGCAAACATAATCCATTTTTTCTTTTTTAGTAAGTACTTGTTATACCAAACATTGCACCTAAGTTTTAAATTCAGTAAGTTCATCTTTTTTACATATAGGTGCGCTTCTCCTTGAGGTCTTTCTTTGTAAGCATGATTTTGGTATGGTTTTGGAAAATATTGATAGGGGAGAATTTGGCCTAAGAATAATTAAATTAGCAAAGCATTTCACTATATTTATACATGAATACACTAGGTACATTGAATCAATATTTTAAATTACAATCTACTATTTAAGTGTAGTACATAGAGCCTATATATATATATATATATATATATAAGTAGTGAAGTCCAGCAACAAAGAGTGAAGGTTGCAGCTCCTTCATGATACCCCCACCTGTGAGTGGATAATATTCATATGGAAGGGGACTGGAAATCTGTTATTCATAACATTTCCTAATTGAAGTATAATATAAGTTTTTTGTTATCATTAAATAATGACTAGTTCAAATTACCTTTTACGTGGATTTCCAGGCCAATGTCTATTGCAGATAAAAACGTTCTTTGGAAGGCTTTCTCGACGGTTCAGTATTGCCCTCAAATACTCTTCTTTCATGTCAGGATTTTCTGGTAATTTAAAAACTGGAATGTACTTCCTTGTCGATGTATAATTTGATTTGCATTTGTAAATACTGCATTTATTTGGCATTCTAAAACAATGTACATCATATAGCAACTGTTCTATTGCTCTATTCATGCAGTAAAACATAAGTCAATAATCAAATGCTTTCGTAATTAGAGAACCATAACATGAACGAGCTCTCTGTAATTGTAAAGCTAATAGCTAAAACACTTTGGGGAGCCCTTGTCCGAAAGACTTCAGTTCGTTGAAATCACTTATTAGAAATATATAAACGACCAGACTAGAAGTGAACTGAAATTTTTGTGACAAAATTGTATTAAACAATTACATAGAATCATTAGGCATTACTAAAATAAAAACAAAAGTTAACAAAACTGATCCCACAATACCACTATATATAACCTAAATATACCACTATATATATATATATATATATATATATATATAATGTGAGAGTACAGATGTAATTTTGGGATATAATAATATACAAAGGTTTTGTTTGAAGGAATAACAATATTTAATTTATCACAATTAATATTTGTGAACATTTTGAGTATCAGCCGGTACCTGTCAACATAGACCTTAAATCAAAAAATAAAGTGCTTTATCAAATCCAGCATAAAAAAATTTCTCTAGATAACAAAGTTTCATAAAAATCTAATATGCCTTCCTGAACAACTTCCGGTTTCTCAAGTGAGCAGCCCTGTATTTAGAAGCCCTTGATTCAGTTTTAATGAAATTTGATAAAGCAATAGGTGTATAATTCCTTTCAGTCTTTAATTACAATTTTAGAAAAGGGCGTGGAGAAACCCAGGGTTTTCACAATGTGGTATATTTTGTAGAATATTTCGACAAATATAACTGTGACACTACACCTAAAAAAACCACCTGTATTTTAGCACATAGTTTGATCAAGTAAGTTCTGCTCCCTATTGACGTTTCTAGAATTTTGTTCATTTTAGATGCAAAGCCATTTGTAAATTCTACACCATTTCATTTCAATCGTTCTCAGACGACACATCAAATATATGATTACTACCAACAGAAGAAATTATTCTTCTGGCGTATGTAGTCAACCTAAACAATTCAATAATTAATAAAAGCAATGCAAATACACATTTTTATATTAAAATTAAGTATTTGTACTTTACAAGAATGCAAAATATATTGTTACTGGGAAAATTAATTATAGAAATAACATTCAACAATTATATATTTTAGACATTTTGAAATATATATTTACTTCAAATATCAAATAACTTATACATGACATTTGTATCAATATAATTCGATTTGGGTTGAAACATGAAGGGTTTGGAAAATAATGTACTACATTACTGTAATTATTGATAAGCCCTGGTTGAGCAATATCTGACACATATTTCTGTATCAGTGATTTGCATTCAATAAAAGAACCTGTATCTGACCGGACACTAATGATTAGGGAAGTGATCCAAATTCAATACGTTAACAAGTGAAAATCGAACTGTAAACAACACCGTCAACAAATGGCGTTTTACGTTAACATGACCGTAAAGCAATTGCCTAACTTGCACTCGGAATAATTAGGCGAATAAATGTTAACGGTGAAGTTTACGTTAAATGCCTGTTTTTACGCAAAGGTTTACAGGATATTTAACGGTTATTATGACGTCACTTTGCAGCTGAATATTACAAATAGTTTTGCGACGCATTTCAATTCTGCAAATTCCTTCAAACATATCTATGCATATACATGTATGCAGACATTTATTGAGCTATTTAATTAATATATAGTATTTATATTTTTGAGAAATATAGTCTCTAATGCTATTAAGTAGTCACGAATAAAAATTCGATATACCTAAGCCTACTG
>CABFPE010000655.1:204059-215415 GCA_900660155.1 Hofstenia miamia | reverse complement strand
ATATATATATATACTGTAATTTAAATCATTTTTGGAAATCTAAGTATTACAACAAGTACATGGAAAATACAATGCAGAAAAATAACGATCAACATTAAAAGACATTTTGAAATATGATCATGGTATACTGATAAAAAGTTAATGTCATCTATTTAATTCACATGATAAAAACCAAAATTGTTTTCTGGATAAATCAGCTTATGGAAAAAAATGTGGTTTTTCAATAAGCTAGAAATTTTTAAATATGATGTGGTATATTCCACAATTATAAGACAAGACAAAATATAAATTATTTCACAATTCACTTATGTGTATGAAATATAGACTTACATGATAAAAGCAAATTTGTTTTCCATAAAATTTAACATGGTTAATGTAAAAAGATGCAATTTGTTTTCTAAATAATAATACATGCAATGCTATTAATAGGATTTATACATATACATCCTTACTTTATACACTATTATTATATTAGTTTTACATAGTTGTAGACTTTACAAGCTGGTTTTCCATAGCATTGCTCAACTTTTACATTTCCTTTGGTCTATACAAATATATAGCTTTTAAACATTTGTAGACTTTTATATCTTTTTTGCCTTTGCTCATCTTTTGCAGTTTATTTGGTTTATGGCTTTTGCATGCTTGCAAATATTACATGGGTTTTCTGCTTTTCACTGCTTTGTAACTCTTGCAATTAGATATTCATGTAGTATGGAACTAATGTATGAATTCCTTCTCCAGTTTATTGTAGTTGGCATAGAAATAATGGAACATAAGCTTGGTATTCACTACATTGTAGTTGATGTGCTGCTACACATTTGCTAAAAATATAAATATGTTAGGGTTAAAGATAAGATTAAAATACAAGATTAAGGTAGCAAAAAATACTATGGTAAAATACCAGAAATAGAAGCCAAATTGCTGAGAATTTTGATAAAATTTCATTTAATAAATTATAGGTCTATATAGTGAAAAGAAAAACTTCACCTATAAAATTACTTAGCCATAGTATAAACTCTACTATGACTTGAATATGTAATACATTTGTGTAATAAAATAATAAAACACAGGTAGACCAAGTGAAGACACTTAATAAATAATTAACATGCTGTTTGCAAGTGCAATTTATGTCAATGATTTATCACAGTTGCATAAATCCATTTTGATATCACTAACTAAATTAGCCTCACCAACACCTGTCATGAGATATGATTATCCTTGCATGAATAAATTGTATCAGCTGACTTCTTTTGACATGCATTTGTAAAATTTCATATTTTTTTTGCAGGTCCACAGTGGCTCTGTATTTCATTACATCATGATTTTATTCAAAGATACTGTTTGCAAAGAATAACTATTAATTTGAGAACATTTCATCTAGATTTCAAATAAATTTCTCATGTTATCACAAATTTAATTAAAATTGCTAGGTATTTCCATGTCCAATGTATTAGTATGATTATATATTCTGATTTAATTCATTGACTAGTCAGTAAAATTTTAAGAATTTCTCCATGTTTCCAACTGCCTTTTACACATTTTAGTGAAAGCCTACCTGAATGTCAACTCCCACAGAAACATTTCTTTTTAGTTACAAATACACAAATTCCTACATTTCTTTGTATTTTTAGACTATTTCTCAAAATATTTGCCTAACACATCAATGAATAGATTGGAATAAATTAAGTATAGCAGGTAGTTGTAAAGGGTATTCCACTTGTCAATTTTTTTTACTAGAATTGTCAGTTCAAATATAACCTATCCAAAGTATTTCAACATCACTTTTTTGTTGTTCTAGCTAAAAATTGTTAATTTATGTAAATACATGCAACAGAAAAAATAGATCCAACAAAGAATACAAAGTTTACTTGCTAAAATAAATTATATGCTAACAGCCAAAATATTTTGAGGGTTTATTCTGACATCAAAGAACTTTAAGCTAATTTACATTTTGAACTGTGCTTAAGTTCTTTGTGCATTGCATTTGAGAAGGAAAAAGCAATTTCCATTTTGCAAAATAATTTTTGCCACAGGATAATGCTTTGTTTGAGTTTGATACACATTTTGAATTGCAGACCACTCACCAATCTCTAGTTCATAAATTGAGATATATTGAAAACAGAGTTCTTCAGAATTTGTGCTAAGTTTATTTACTACTGCAGGACATGATGATTTTTCCTTTGTCTGTAACAAACATTTCACCTCAGTATAGCATCTCCTACCAGGCCCAATATCAGGTTGTCCAAATCTAGTACTTTGGTTCTCCATCAATTCAGTGTTCTCAACTGCTCTATGAATTAATAATATTCCTCTGTTAACTTTTATTAGCAGATATATTAACAATCACTATTTAGGTGAAGCTTCATTTTTCTGCAGCTGTCCTCTTTGGTTGGCATCCACCCAAAGCTGTCTTCCTCATCAGCAATGAGTCCAGTAATCCAAGTTCTTCAGTGAACCTCCAACACTAATCTCAAAGAAGCCTATCATGTGTGCCCTAACCTATGATGGTGCTTTCTAATGATCAGACACAACTTAAAATCTCTTTGTATTGTGTGATGTTGTTTTTCAGTTCTAATATATAAACTGACATAAGTTTCATTCAACCTGACTTGTCACTAGCTGCTCTGTTAACAAGTTAATGTATTCATTCACGTTGCTTAATTCTCACAGATATTTGTCTATTATTACAAATACCAATTAAGTGCGTTGGAAATAGTTGTTTACTATGTCTACACAACCACATACCATTGCCGAATTTAAAGCCCTTTCTTAGTCAAAGGCTAGAATTATGTCAAAAGAAGCTATGTTGAAACTTTTGGAAAACGCCTATGATGAATGCGACGATGATTATGATGATGATGATGCGGATGATTTTGCAGACTGCGGGGGTGCAGAAAATGACGATTTAATGGCTAGTGCCTCAACTAAATGCATACTGCAGAAAATATGTTCCGATATTAGTGACATCAAGAGGTCCCAAAAGTCAATTAAGACTGACTTAGATCTTGAGGGAAATTTCAAATCCTTTCTGATTCTCAAAAGGCCATGAATGACGAATTGCTTAACCTCAGAACACCTGCTTCAGTTGTTGAAAATATGGTGAATGTCAATCCCTCTCAGCTGCAGCACATAATCAGCAAATTTTCCTTGAAAATATGGACTTTCAGACTAGAGTAAACAATCTTGTGATTATGGGGTTAAGTGAAACTGAAAACATTGGTGCCACTTCCAATGACATTGGAAAAGTGGCTGCTATATTCGATAAGATAGGCATTAAGAGATCATGCTTCGCAGATATAAAGCGCTTAGGGTCAGGAGAGAAACAACCCATCCTTGTTCATCTCTGAACAAACGTAACACATAAAGAGATTCTTGCTAATGCTAAAAAGCTCAAAGAAGCCGGAAACCCTTTCAATAAAATTTACCTAAAACCTGATGTCCATCCTGTATTTCACAAAGAAGATGCGCATAAGCTCAAGCGCATCTGCTTTACTCAATGAAAATGAAGGTCATTATAGAGAATCTCCTGATATGTTGATTAACTCTAGGGGAAGAAATCTCCTTAACATTTGTAAACAATCTGACAGTGTGATCTTGAATGGCTTCAATGACTCTGATTCTGCTTTAACGTTTTGGAAGAAAAGAAGGTGGATATTGACTGTCGATTATGCAATTGCTTCTCGGAATTTTTGGAAGTTTGTTTCTAACTTTAAAATCAGGTCAGAACACGTACCTTCAGACCATGCATTGCTAGATGTTTGTTTTCAAGTTCCTGCCTTTACCTTTGGTATCCGCTCTGAACAGCTCTCAAAATGATCTATGGTGCTTGGGGAATACGTTTTTCCATCTCAAGAAATGAAATGTCCATGGCCTAATCAGATCAACACTCGTGACTTTTCTGAATGTTTAGAAGTCAGGAGAATTGGAATTGATGCCGTGAGCGTCAGGGCAAACGATATAGACGCCATAGTAGAATTGGTAGTCGAAAATATTAAGATGGTAGCTCTTGATTCCAAGAAAATCCAACATTGTGGACACCCCCAGCAAGCTCCCAGAGAATCAAGATGGACCTACCTTTTGCAACAATAATGACAATAGAACATTATGGAAAGCCATTAATTGGAAAGGAGAGATTGCGGAATCATCATCAGACAGCCCCGATGATGTAACTTTTAAAAACCACTGTGAAGAGCTTCTAAATCCTGATTGCAATACAGCGCCTTACATCCAGATTTTTGATGATGATTTCACTCCCAATGAAATTACATGTGTTGCTAGACGGATGAATGATAAAGCTGCTGGTCTAGATGGTGTGTATCCCGGCCTTTTCAGATACCTACCTATGAGCATGCTGATCCAACTGACAATTTTGTTCAACATATTTAATTTGTGCATTTGGCTGACGAACTGATGTATTTCTCGATTATCTATGATCTTCAAAAGAGGCGAACAATTCGACCCCTTAAATTACAGAGGAATTAGTGTATGTGACGTGATGGCTAAAATTCTTGAATCCCTTGTTTCCAACGGATTATACCTATGGTATTGAACCCAATATGAGCAAGCCTGTGCTCAAAAAGGAAAAGGATGCATTGAACAAATATTGACAATAAGGCTTCATATTGACTATGCAAAAAAGAACTAAATCTAAACTGTTTATAGTTTTTGTTGATTTCCAGAAGGCTTATGATAAAGTACCTTGGAATAAAATACTCAAAATCTTACTCTCAATCAGATGCGGGAAGAAGCTACTACATCTGATTCAGACAATATATTCAAACACTGCATTCATGCTAGGGTCCTTGATGATTTGTGCTTCTGTTGGAGTTAAACAAGGCTCACCGACGTCCTGTATCCTGTTTATAATTTTTGTGGATAGGTTAATCTTACTTGTCAAAAACCGATCACCACTTGATTTGTTCCTAAGAAACCTCCACATTCTCATGATAATGGACGACACCACCCCCTTAGCTACAACTAGAGTGAGAAGCATTGCAAAATTTAAACTTTTGATCGAGTTCTGTAACGAATATGGTATGGAGGTCAACCAAAAGAAGACGAAGTTCTTAGTAATAAATGGGGATGACTATGACAAAGAGCGAATTATAGTGAACAACATTAAAGTCCTGAACTGTAAAATGTACATCTACCTTGGCTCTCCCATAACTGAAGAAGGGTCTATCAGATCGATTGTTAAATCCCATTGTGATGAGAGAGAGGGAAACCTCCAAAAGTTCCATAATTTTCTGAATGCTCAATGTGACTTGCCCTACCGATTAAAGAAGAGAGTACCTGAGGCAGCTGTAATAGCATCAATCCTGTATGGGGCAGAGACATGGCTTGGAACTGGCATTAATGCCTTTTCTACCATGTACCACGAAGTTGTGAAAAGTTTATTAGGGGTTAGATGTCAAACTTCCAATGAACTTTGTTTAATCTAAGCAAATATGCTGCATTGCTCAACAGCCGTAAAAATGAAACAGAAATGATGGCTTGACAAAAATTTGTTTAACAACAGAGATCCACATAAACTGCTCTTACTTGTTTATGACCTTTGTCGGTATGTTAACTCGTCCATGGCTCATTACATTAAAAATTCATAGATATTCTAAATGTCGCGGAAAATGGCAGACAAGCTCTTATCCAAAGAATACAATCACGCGATACAACATGGTATAGAGATTACGTTAATATAAATCCGAACCTTTGCCATCATTTTATTTACACTCACAATGACATTCCCGAATATGTACGGATAAGCAATACACATCTGAGACAGTCATCCCACTGTCTCCAAGTAGAAACCGGACAGTGGTCTCAAATTGAAAGAGATCAGAGGATATGTTCCTGCAGAACCAGCATTCAAGACGAAAATCATATCATTTTTTCGTGTCCCTTCACTGTAAATATTACAGACACAGTTAGAACAAATGCAGTGGATCTGTACTCAATGTACAACAAAGATGTTATGGATATCAGAACTGTATGTTATTCTGTACATAGATCACTAGAAATGTTTACCTAAGGTAGCAAAAAATCAAAACCCAAATAGGACGATTTGTACTGTCTAAATTTTATTTGTTGATTTTTGTTAACAAATGGACTCAGTATTTGTATTTGTATTACATATTATCTGCTGTTATGAGTCAATCAATTACTTACTTATTTAAAACATTGGCATTACTGAAAAACTATTGGCATTCAAATTACTTAATTAAACAAATAGCAGCTTCCTAACCTACATTTAAATAAGATAACTAATATAATAAATGGTCTCATTATCAGACACTTTCTAGTAAACAATTTAGGTCTAAAAAGGTTAAGATATATCCTATGTTTGACTAACTAGCAATTTCGGAATTCTTATAAAGTAAATGATGGAAAGTGATCAATAGTCATCTAAATGGGAGATGAAAAACTCTTAGCCATACACCTAACCTAAATGTATTTCATGAATCTGGGGCAAAGAACCTTGAATCATTGCCTTCATGGGATCCTGACAACTACTCTGCATGAACCATTTAGCTAGACATTTCTATTAATTAATCAAACTGTAATTAAGAGCAAAATAAGAATTCCAAAGAATATACTTCATCAATTGTTACATTGTTTTCTCTCTATTTATACTTTTAATCAAAACAAGTACCTGTGGATTTTAATTTTAAATTACTAAGACAATTCTGCCTAGTTGTCTTAAAATAATGAGAAGCAATTTTGCCCTCAGATTTCTGCCAAATAAATTTATTGGCAAGTACTTGCTCATACAATTTTATATTTGAATTGTAAATCTTGGTTAGCAAAATATCATCACTTGAGTTGCATAATTAATTTTTTAATCATCTTTCTTCTTTCATCTTCAATCTTGGTTTCCCAGCAGGTTATGTGATGGATTATGCTACAGTCAGATAGGTCTTTTGCTGATTTTCCATATCACCTTTGGTAAATGTCTGCATGTTCTTGCCTTAGAAAATCTTGTAGAGTTGTGAACATGTTTGGCATTCACAGCTTTTGTCATCATATTTGATACCTCAATGAGTAAATAGATTTAAAATTAACACTCCTTTATTGGAGAGTTTTAACATCTAAACCAATCAAAATAATATACCATGGCTGATATATTGAATCATTAAAAAATAAAAGATGAAAGTGTATCCAGCTTTAAAGTCATTTTCAACTTGCATATTGTGTTTTGTATTGTGTTTCTTTCCCTTATACACTGTTCATACATATTTTTATAAGTTTCAAAAGTAAGCAATTGTAAACTTGTGTATTTTAATGATACTTGTATCTTTCTTGAAGCAAGTAACCCTAACCACACCCCCATTATTCTTGACTTTATTATGGGCTTTGACTCATCAATTTGCACCATCAATCAATTGTTAACAAATGTGGTGAACACTTCTGCAATTTCCACAAATATTATTTTGTTACAGATTTCAATTGAAATCTCTATTCATTCATTTGCCTATCAAATATGATGAGAAAAGCTGTGAATGCCAAACATATTCAAAATCTACAAGATTGTCTAAAGGCAAAGCACACAGACATTTACCAAAGGTGATGAGAAGAGACAGTAAAAGACCTGTGTCTGAGGTGAAATGTTTGTTACAGACAGAGGAGAAATCTTCTGGTCATGTGGTAGTCTATGAACTCAACACAATTTCTGAAGAACCCTGTTTTCAATATATCTCCATTCATGAATAAAAGATTGGTGAGTGGTTTACAATTACAATTCACAATGTGTGCCAAACTCAAACAAAGCACAATCCTGCAGAAATTGTTATTTACTTGCCAAATACCATGCACAAAGAGCTGGATCATGGTTCAAAATGTTGATTGGGCTCTAAATTATTTGTTCTTGAAATAAACCTTCACAATATTTTGGCTGTAAGCCAGTTACTATGTTGAAATTTAGCATGTAATTCATTTTAGAAAATGGAAATACAAATCCTTTGTTGGATTTAATTTTTGTTGTATGTATTTACATAAATTAACAACTTTTATCTAAAACAACAAAAAATAATGATGTTGAAATATTTTGGATAGGTTATATTTGAACCAACAATACAAGTAAAAAAATTGACAAATGGAATACAATTTACAACTACCTGCTATACTTAATTTATTCCAATGCATTGATGTGTTAGGCAAATATTTTGAGAGATAGTCTAAAAATGAAAAGTAATGTCAATCATCTTGAAAAAATATATTAATGAGCTCAACCAAATCGAGTAGTGGGTGAAAATGTAGGAACTTTTGTATTTGTAACTGAAAGGAAATGTTTCTGTAGAGGTCAGCATTCAGGTATGCTTTCAAATAATGATAATGCCCCTAAAAATGTGTAAAAGGCTGGTGGAAACATAGAGAAATTTTAAGATTTTACAAATTACACCATTTCCAGATGGCAGGTAGAAATCATCAACTTACATTTAGAAATAATCTTTTTACTATTAGAAATCAAAAACTTCAAATAGAGATGGACAACTTACATTTAGAAATGAAAAACTACATTTAGAATTTAGTATTTATCATTTAGAAATCATCAATACTCATTTAGAAATCAAAACTGACATTTAGAAAAGCATAGATTATAGTGTAGAATCACAGGGGAGCTCTGGCTACTCTAACAGTACTGGGAAACTCAAGAGTTAAGATTGAAGAAATGTTGGTGGTTCACCAATTTGCTTAATAAATACAGAACTTGCATAAAGAACTCCAGCAGTGACCAACTCACATGGCATCACGCCAAAGCCATATCCATGAAGCCATTGTGACATAATCCATCAAAATATCATGTGTGGTCAAGATGAGAGAAATAATTGATGAAATAAAGACTAAAAATATTATAATGATTATAATAATTAATATATAAACACATGATATGATTGATTATTTGATTTTGTAAATTGTTTTGTGCAGTTATATTTAAATTATGCTCAACAATAGATGGCAAACAGCATACTCTAATTAATGCTGACATTGCGTAATTATCAGCCAAACTGTAAACTGAGGGAAAACTGTAAACAAGAATTGATTAAACAGGTACTAGTCAAGTATTTGCTTATTTACTATGAAGTGCTATAAATATGTTAGAAATGTTAAGATTACTGATGAACAAATGTAGTTTAGATTTACTTTTCTCTTGTCAGGTTACTTTATATTTTATGGAAAGCTAAATGTTCAAGCACTGGGGGTAATTGTATGGTGGTTCCCACATCCATTTAAAGGTATGCTGGAGCAGCCTCACGATCAGCTATTCCACATGTGGTGAGGGCAACAGCTGTAATTACCTTTCAGTGTTTTAGGTTACGAATAGGTATAGGGGTTTTTCACCATTATAGCTTTCCTATTCTTCATTGTTTGCCAGTTATTATGATTACAATTATTATGTTCTACATGATTACTTCCCTATTGATGAATAACAGTCAGTTATGGTGTTATCTTACAATCAGTGATTTAGTATTGACTTTATTTAGATCATGATTTTACATTACATTCATTATCAATTTAGTAGTAGAATTAAGTTGCTCATTATTTCCTATCGTAGACCTTTGGCCGACCTACACATTTGTTTTTTTGCATGCGGCATTGATTGTTTACATGTACAAAGGGCTATCATGTATTACTATATCTGTAGGTCTATTATGTGTAAGGCTTGATAACAAGCTAAAGCATCCAGGTTGCTGTTATCAATCTTCTTTACAAATTCATAATAACAAAAACAATCAATGCACCAAACTCTTAAGTAGTTACAAGTCCCCTCACACTGAGTTCACTATTCACACACTAATTCCGTCAATGGTTTTCACTGCAAAGATGAACCACAATTTGTAGTTGTTGCTGATTGATGTGTATCTGGAACCACATGACAAACCTTCGGGTGTTGATCCTGTCTTCCATCCTCCACTTTTTACCTAAATGAGTTATGGTGAGTTACACAGTTAGAGAGGCTAATGTGTATTAAGTTAAGTTAATAAAACAAACACTCAATTGGAAGGAGAGAATTAGGAGATTGTCAAGCTTACTTATCATATTAACTAAGAAAAGTAATAAGTTACTATGAATTCAGTACAAAAAGTGGATTGGCAAGATTCTGCATGGCGACCATGACAGGCGCTCAAAGAGTGTGTGTGAAGGAGAGAACTGTATAGTGGAAATACAATTGGTGTGGAAAATAGTTAACTAAGAAGTATGGAATGTTATGAACAGGAAGTATTACTTATATGACGTATGAGTGAGTTAAGATAGGTGTTTCTGCTTGATCATAAAAAAAATAAGTGATGCAAGTGAAGATAAGACAAGTGGCAGTAACCCTAAGCACAGCAAGAAATGGTAAAGGGTACCATGAAACAATTACTTCTAGTAATAATGAAAATGGTAAACTCCCGTAAGAAGCAGAGGACTAAACCCAAAACACAGAGAACACCCCAAAGTCAAAGAACCCCAGCAGATGTAAATACATCCCCCGAAAGTCAGAATTCCTCGACGGAAATAATTTTGCAACCGGAGCAAGAGGGTGCAGAATTTTTGATAGTTGAATTGACGAAAATAATAGAAAATAACAACAAAAAACAACGAGAGTTAACAGTACAGATAGAAAATCTAACTCAAAGAATGTTCGAGATAGAGATGGCAAATGTTGAAAAAGATAAACACATTGAAGAGATTACACAAGATACTAGTGTAAGGCTAAAGAAGCAAAAAAATGTATTTCAAAAACAAATTGAAAAATTGGTAGAAACCAATAAAGAGATAAAAGCACAAAGTGAGAAGTTGCAACAATTGATGACTCAAATGCACGAGGAGAATGTTAGTCTAAGAGAAGATAATATCTCGAAACAACTTGAGATAGACAATTTGAAAGATGAAATTCGACTAATGTCGTTAACGAATGAAGAAAATAGAGACGAAGAAAAAGGGAACATTAAAGTAATACAAAATACGGTAATACAAGAACCAGAAAAGTTAATTGGAAGTAAACCAATGAAGGAAGCACACACTGAAATGTACAAAGACTGTCAAACAGAGGACGAATTTGTAGAGAAATTGTTTGTGAACATAACTAAACAAGTCAAGGAGAACTGCAAAAACCCATGTGAAATAAAACCAATATACGAAGAAACAATATTGTTGGAAGAGGAAGACAATGATACACTGGCATGCAAAGCAATACTGCCTAAATTTATGGGGAGAGTAGACAGTTACTTGCCTACATTTAAAGAATGGATTCAGATGTTCGAAATGAGTATGAAAGAAAGAAAAGTTATACAAAAGCAAGTGGCAGCAAGATTTCCTTTATACTTGGGAGGGGCAGCATATCAGCATTATTTAGTGCTGGATCTGGAGACTAAAACAG
>CABFPE010000655.1:190664-203059 GCA_900660155.1 Hofstenia miamia | reverse complement strand
AATAAATCATATTTAGAGTAACTACTTTCTCTGGAACTAAGTTTTAACAATCTCTCTACTTCTTAAATCATCTTTACTGTTCATCTTTATTCCATTTAATAGCATCCTATACTGGCTCTTAAAGCTTTCATCATCGTAGTATTGTCGATACTCTCCTATCAATTTTTTGTAATTCATTTTTGTTTCCAAATCTAACACTAAATAGTGTTGATACGCAGCTCCACTTAAATATAATGGGAATCTCGCTGCTGCCCTATTCTGTGTGACTTTTTGTTCCTTCATACTCATTTCGAATATTTCTAATCATTTGTTAAATGTAGGTGAGTAATTGTCCACTCTGCCTGTAAATTTAGGCAATATCACTTTACATGTTGATATCTCATTCTCTTCATCTTCTGACAATATTGTATCTTGAAACACCAGTTTCCTTTCGATTGGTTTTTCCACCTTTTCCTTAACTTGTTTCGTTACATTTTCTACCAATTTTTGTTATAAACTCTTCTTCAGTTTCCGCATTTTTGTAGTCTTGTATTGGTATCTCCCTTTGTGGTATCGCTGAATTTAATTCATGCGGTTTTTCCACTGTGACATTCTCTATTGTTTTTATTTCAGTTTTCTTTAACTCGATTAACCACAACTCGTCCTTTAAATTATCAATTTCCAATTGCTTTACTATGTTATCCTCTCGTAAGTTAGTGTTTTCATCATGAAGCTCTTTTAGCATTTTTTGAAATTGTTCACATTGGAGCTTTATTTCCTTGTTTACTTCCGTCAACTTTTCTATCTGTTGTTGAAATAAATTTTGCTGCTCCGTCAAACATATACTCATGTCCTCTTTTATTTCATCGACTAGTTTCTCCTTTTCGACGCTTTTTATTTCCACTTCAATTATTCACTTTGTTAAATGTTCTATTTGTTTCATCAACTCCTTTCTTTCTTTCGCATTATTTTCAATAATTTCCATTAACTGGGTTATTGTAAATTCATTTGTCAACTCCGCAGGTTGTAGCACCTGTTCTGTTGGGGATTGTTCACTTTCTGGGGACATAATTACATCCTGTGTTTCGGGTGTACTTCTTGTTTGGGGGGGGTCTTTTGAGTTCTAGGCTTACTCCTAGTAGTCTTTTTCTTTGAATTTACCATCTTTATCATTAGTGCTCCGGGTATCCGACTTGGTGGTCCCTTCTTACGTTTGTTTTGTGCTCTGGTGTAATTTTATTGTTCGTTCCCTCTTCTTTCTTCTTTAGTCACTACTTGCTGTAACACTAATAATTATTTTCCAGATGTTTAGATTACTATTCCAATTCGATTAACTCAAGAAGAAACAACTATCTTTACTCGAATTTCTCCTTGTACACGGTTGCCATGTAGAATCTTGACAACCTTCCAACTAGTAAACTTAACCATAATTTAGGAGCTACTTCGAATATTTCCTATTGTTACCGAGTAAGGTAGGTGACAGATTCCAAATTCCATCTCTATTCTTTTGTTCTTAATTGTAGTTACTTAACTTTTAGTCTAATATCTAAGCAACAACTATGATTGACACTAGAAGTAACAACACTTATTTAGGTTCAAGACAGGAGATGGTTGGTACAAAGTACAGGGTTACACACCCGACCTGAGGCACAACACAAAGAGGAATTGAAGAACTACGTTATAACTATAATCTCCAACAAACACTTTTGCATCGAAAGAAACACCAATCGCCACCACGAGGACTCAGTGCATGAAATGTTGTGTGATAACGAAATTGTGACAATGTGTGAATGACCTATTAATTTAGTGCGTTGATTGTTCTTGTTATTAAGGATGTTGTAAAATAAAGGAGATTCGCAACCTGAATGCATTAGCTTATTATCATGCCTTACATTTAATAAACCTACAGATAAATATGTACATGTTAATAACCTATCGTACATGTGAACAATCAAAGCAGTCAGCAGAAACATATGCTTTAAGTCCGTAGGTTGACTATGAATTAAATATAATGTAATACTATTGATAAACATCCAATACAAACAAAATGTAAATTCTCCTAAGAGGGATAATGTAAATATAATAAGGTAATACAATGAACAATGACCGATAGGAAAGCTGTAACAAATAAAAATCCCTATCATTACACCTAACTTAAGAGCACCTCGGGTTAGACCAACAGCTACCAGCCACAGCACAGCCTTGGGAATGGCGCTAGTAAATCATTATTGTTTAATGTGCTGATCGCAATCGCACAGCTTTTTGAATAGTGATAAACAATTCATTACTAAGTGCTCAGCCGTTACGAATTATCTCCCTTTAAACGAAGTCATGGACCACTGCCTCGAATACCCTAGTGCTCGAACGTTTTTAGCTTTCCATTTTAATTAATTAAAGAAACCTGACAAAAGAACACAAAGTAAATCCGATAAATTTCAGTCATCAACAAAATATAATATTGCACTGCTTTTATACTAAAATTTGTTAAACACTCAAATATTTGGCTAGTACCTGTTATCACTGAGTTGTTGACAATTTATTAATCCTTGATTTCTTTTCGTCTGCCGTCTTGCGCACGTCAGCATTAATTAGCGTTTTGCGACTTGGCCTTCTTACCAATTGTCAAATATCATTTTGTACTGCCAATTAATTAATAGAAAAATTACTGCTTATAAATTGTACAAAATAATTAACTAATCATAATCATGTGTTTTTACAATTAATATTTATATCAAAATTCAGTCTTCTTTCTTTCCTTTGTTTCTCTTAATTTGACCACACATGATTCTGAATTATGTTACATTAACTTGCTGAGCCTCCCATTAGTCACTTTGCATTTTCACAGAGCTTTACCACATTAGCAGAAATCAATGAAATTTGGACAAACCTCAAACCAGATAGAACCCCAAAGTCTATTTGGCCCACTATAAACATCCGCAGCCAAACATCTCAGTACTCCCGTCTGTTGCCTCTATATGGAATTGTGTATTTTGTACACATCTCAGGATCAGCAAAATTATGCCAAAAAGCTTTTTGCGCCACCTATCCAGTCATGTGGAGCAGTCTAGGTCTTAGCTATTTTCCTCATGCAAAATCCGCACTTATAGACCATAGCATGAGAGAACTGTTAGCCAAGAAATGTACACACAAGATCACAGTATGTCTGGCTGCCTGGAAGATAAAAAATTGGCTCCTGCACACATGCACCCTACCATTGTCTCTCAGGAAAACAAAGAAGGCAATGGAACATTTTGAGAAATACTATGCCAGACTCATCAGAGCAAGCAGTCCACTTGGCCGCCTTCTGCCTCAGATGATAGTGAACCATCTTGGCATCACATTCACCAATTTAAACATCTTTTCTGAGACATTGAGGAAGTACATATGGGAAGTAACTTCAGAGACCAAGCTTCCTTCCATTGAATCAGAATAAGTGCTGCTCTGCACTAACAGTCTAATTTGCTGTGAACCCAGCTCCACCCAGCAATTCCTGGAACTAGTTAATCATTATGATATTCATAAGAAGACAGAAATCCTCTTCAATTTAGAAAAGTTTAACTATCCCAAGAGCAGCTATAACAAGGTCGCCAAGAGTAGGCGACAAGCTGTGAGAGATGGTGAGATAATCCCCATCACTGTTATCAAGCAGACCATGTGAACTCCAGAACAGTTCTACCATGAGGAAGAGCTTTTATTGTCTTCTGCTATTGAGATGTCCCCTGGTACAAAAGCCCTCTTCAAGGCTATCAACTTACAAAAGTTCACAGGCACCACCAGCACTCCTGTGCATATGCCTGCATGGTTGATCACTGAGGATGAATGTATCCTAACCATTGAACACCACCTGGATGAGTTCACTGACAATCTCTCCATTGCTAGCCATGTTATTGAGAGCAACTGTGATAAAGATGCACTAGGCTTTATGAAATGGTGCCTCATGGAGATGTTCACTAAAGAAGAGCTGGTCACCAGGGTGCCAAATAGCCCTGGACTTAGAGTGTACCACGTCTTGCTTAAAGATTTTCAACGCCCAGGTTGACATGCTCTGTCCACATGGGCTTTGAACCATGTTTTGGGATATGATCAAGGACGCGAAAATCAACTATCCCATCACTATCAGAACAGCCATGTTAAGTTTGATCAGGTCCAAACAAATGCAGAGAAGAACAATTTGCTATGCATCCCTCCACCATGCATCATGACTCTGTTGATCCTCCCATCTTGGTGAGTGAAGAAGGGGCGTAAAAAGGTCTCCACACACCTCTCTGAGAAAATAAATTATGTAGAAACAGCTGCAGAAGTCACACGAGCCATGCAAACCTCTGAGTACAAACAAACTACAGACACTCCTGTTGAGGGGGGCAATCCTGAATACATCTACATCAATGGCAAACTGACAATTAAGGATATTTGTCAAAAGGGACAGCCAATATCAGTTTCATTGCAGAAGGTTCACAATAAAATTGCAACCCTAGATCCATGAGTTCTTATTTTGTTCCAGGCATCAGGAAATCTGATGTGGATCAACAATGAAAAGGATTGAAATCATTACCATGTTACAAGCAGAAATCACAGATCCGGAGGAAATCACCTTACAGCAAGTCAATGAGTATTGTTCCTTGTTCATGGACCATGCAACTTGCATGGGGTCACTTAGAGAGATATTTACATCCTTCTCCCCAACCACCAGAATTAGTGCAGATGATGCCCACACTTCCAATACTGACGCACTAATGACTTTGGTGATTGCCTTAAAAGGTCTGCAGCTCTATGAGCATTTTTATGATACTTTTACCAGGAGATTGAAGAACCTCTGTCATAACTGTCCTATTAACTCCCAACTACCAGAGATAGCATTCTTTTGCCTAAAGAATGAGGCTGTAACTCAGAGAGAGGCTTTAATGCAAATTACCCAGTGACCTAGATACACCAAAGTGTCATCTTAAGATGACGTCCTAGCCTATGAGATGGTAGAGGAAACCCAAAAACTCTTGTCAGGTCCTACAGTCCAACTCCTACCACAAACTTAACCAGCAATGCGGGGCATGTAGAGTCACTCAGGGTCCTATTTCTCAATTTTTTTATTTGGCACTCTGAAAATAGTGTTACGTCTTTTTGAGGTTCTTATTTGATAATTAGGTGCTATCAATTTATATCAATTTCTTTTAAATCAATTTGTTCACATTTTTTAGTGTAGTTATTTGATAGAATTATTATTTGTCCCCTTGGTTAAAAGTACATGTGATTGCTTGTTTTAACTTTGTGAGGGAAATTGTGTTTGAAACTGTAAACAGTATCCAGGTAATAATTTACAGGATTTTGTAATAAATATCTGAGAACACTGTAGCAAAGTGCACAATAAATTTGTCTTCCTCCAACTGTGTTTGATCCTTTTCACTTTTATTGTCTAGTAACCCCTTTTAGATTTATCATCAAAGATTTGGTTATGATAACTATTGCTTAAGATCCGGCAACAACTCAGGAGGAAACTGCACTGGGCCTGGGGCGCCAAATAGCTCCTTAACAGTGACAGCCCGAATTGTGGTTGCTTTAGGTTACAATTATGTGTAGGGAATAACAACTTTTTATTCAATCGATTTGTACATGCACATAATATTAACACACTGCAAATATACTATGCCATTGGTGAATGTAAATGCACAGAAATTATGTGCCTTTTGTTTATCATTTATTCACATTAGCTGAGATAATAGAACTTTGAGATTAATTGTTTATTGAGTTAGAAATTACAACTTGAGAAACACAATTAGCACCTTGGTGAGTAAGGATGGTGTAGAATCTTGCCAATCCACTTTTCATACTGAATTCATAGTAACTTATTACTTTTCTTAGTTAATACGATAAGTAAGCTTGACAATCTCCTAATTCTCTCCTTCCAATTGAGTGTTTGTTTTATTAACTCAACTTAATACATGTTAGCCTCTCTAACTGCATAACTCACCACAACTCATTTAGGTAAAAAGTGGAGGATTGAAGACAGGATCAACACCCGAAGGTTTGCCATGCAGTTCCAGATACACATCAATCAGCTACAACTACAAATTGCACTTCATCTTTGCAGTGAAAACCATTGATGGAATTAGTGTGTGAATAGTGAACTCAGTGTGAGGGGACTTGTAACTACTTAAGAGTTTGTTGCATTGATTGTTTTTGTTGTTATGAATTTGTAAAGATGATTGATTACAGCAACCTGGATGCTTTAGCTTGTTATCAAGCCTTACATATAATAGCCCTACAGATATAGTAATACATGATAGCCCTTTGTACATGTAAACAATAAATGCCACCAGCATGAAAACAAATGCATAAGTGGGCCAAAGGTCTTTGATAGGAAACAATGAGCAACTTAATTCTACTACTAAATTGATAATGAATGTAATGTAAAAACATGATCTAAATAAAGTCAATACTAAATCACTGATTGTAAGATAACACCATAACTGACTGAAATTCATTGATAGGAAAGTAATCATGTAGAACATAATAATTGTAATTATAATAACTGGCAAGCAATGAAGAATAGGAAAGCTATAATGGTGAAAAACCCCTATACCTATTCGTAACCTAAAAGCACTGAAAGGTAATTACAGCTGTCACCCTCACTGCTGTGGAATAGCTGATCTTGAGGCTGCTCCAGCATACCTTTAAATGGATGTGGGAACCACCATACAATTACTCCAAGTGCTTGAATGTTTAGCTTTCCATAAAACACAAAGTAACCTGACAAGAGAAAAGTAAATCCAAACTAAATTTGTTCATCAGTAATCTTAACATTTCTAACATATTTATAGCACTTTGTAGTAAATAAGCAAATACTTGACTAGTACCTGTTTAATCAATTCTTGTTTACAGTTTTCCCTCAGTTTACAGTTTGGCTGATAATTACGCAATGTCAGCATTAATTAGAGTACACTGTTTGGCCATCTATTGTTTTGTCAAATACTGTTGAGCATAATTTAAATATAACTGCACAAAACAATATTCAAAATCAAATAATCAATCATATCATGTGTTTATATATTAATTACTATAATCATTATAATATTTTTAGTCTTTATTTCATCCATTCTTTCTCTCATCTTGACCACACATGATATTTTGATGGATTATGTCACACTCCCCCTCCAGTGTAGCTCATTAAGGATGACTACTCATTCTCCATGTACCATTTCAGCGGCCTTCTTAACAATATTATTAGCTTCTTTCATCTCCCAACTGATTTTCTCATATTAATCACTTTGTTTCTGGTGACAAATTGTCATATGAGTTGTATCTCATCTTTCTGTTAAAGTAGGGGTGGATCCTTTCTTTTCCTATTTTAGTCATTCGACTTTCTCTCTCTTCTGATCATGACAATTTTGTTGTAGTAGACGTTTGTCAGTATGAGAATATACCTGAGCTTGTTGTTGTGGGGAGTGAACTTGAAGGTATTTCTGATATGTCCATGTCAGAGTCATCACTTATAGGCTGTGTTTCTCAATATTTCATGGTAATTGATGCTGTTTTCTCTTTGCCCTTTAGTTGGCATTGAGAACTACTGGATGTTGAAGGGGAGTGTGCATAATTTGGTGTTTCCAATCTCACGCCCTTTATTTGGCGATCAGTGTCATGCTGATGGCCCTTGCTTACCTGCCTGCCCTTTACTTGACATTTGGTGGAGGGGGATCTTTCCTTCTTTATCTCCATCCTCATACCCTTTAATTGGTAATCAGATTGAGGAGACTTCCTTCTTATTCTTCATCTCTTATTTGTTGGCGTCATATGCTCCATTGTCATACCCTTTAATTGGTAATTAGATTGTGGAGCTCGTCTTCTTACTTGTCGTCTCTTATTACTAGGTGGCGAATTCTCCATCATCATGCCCTTTAATTGGCAATCAGATTGCAGAGACCTAGTTTTGGTAGTAGAACTCTTCAACATTTCCTCCATCCTCACGCCCTTTAATTGATGATAGGATTGTGGAGTCTTCTTCCTTCTTACCCTCCTGGATTTCATTGGTGATCGTGGTGTCATTCATTTCATTTTTCCTAAATTTAGTTACTAAATTAATATCCCATATTTTGGGGTTATATCTTGTTTTATTTTTTACTGCCCTCTGGGGGCATTATTCTTCTCTCGACTTCCGGTTCCCCTCTTTCAGGTCTATATTCCTCTTGGAATTCTTCCTCATGTATACTGTTCAATTCATCCATTTCAGCATATATGCCATTATCAACTTGTACAATTTTAAATTCTGCAGGTTTATCAAACATTACTTGCTCTATATTTACAGTTGCTCGTTTTAGATTTTGAAAATGTAATATTCTCCCGTCATTAATTTTATAGTTATTATTGGGTAGTGTTTGCATAATTGTGAAAGGCCCTGACCACTGTGTTTTAAGTTTTCTAACTTGGTTCACGTCTTGTGTTCTCATTAGAGTGTACGTGTAAACCTTGTCCCCCACCCAGGGTGGTTCACCATATATCTTTTTGTTGAAATTTCTTTCTTGTCTTATCACAGACTTTTTCATATTATGACACATTGCTTCGTGAATTCCAGTTATCTGATCTATAATTTTCCTTATGTATTCATTGTCTGGTTTCTTGGAATACATATGGTATTGCATTGATATTGGTGTTGCCGCCTCTCTACCATACATGGCTTTATACGGAGTCATCCCCATTGTTGAATGCACTGAAGTATTGTAAAAATATTCCACTATTTCTATCACTTCTCTCCAGTCTCTACCTCCAACTCTTGATGTTAATACTTGTATTAATTTAATCATAGTCTTATTTAATCTTTCCACAGCTCCATTTGCCTGTGGATGGTACACCATTGTCTTTTCAGTTAATATTTCCATCAATTTAGCCATCTCCTCAAACAATTTACTTTCAAATTGTACTCCTCTGTCCGATATTATTGTTTGCATTGGTCCGAACTTTAAAATCCATTCTTTCATGATTTTGTCAGCTACTATTTTTGCCATCCTTGAATCTAATGGTATCATACGAGCATATTTTGTGAAATTATCAACCAATACCAATATATACTGATATCCCTCATCATCCTGTGATAATTTTTCCAGATCTACATGCACAATTTCATTAGGTGCTGTCGCAATTATTTTCTCAAGTGGTGCAGTTTGTACTGGAAAATGACTTTTTTTGTTTATTAGACATGTATTACATTTATTAATAGTGTCTTCGACTGTTTTTATAATAGTTGTTGTTATAAACCAGGCATTAAAGGTTTTTTCTGTTTGTATTATCCCCATGTGCCCATTTTCATGCACCTTCCTAACCAATTCCCTTATGTGATATTCAGGAATTGCTATCCTCAATGTCTTTCCTTTTATGTACAACAGTCCATTTCTGTTCAACTTCCATTTGTATCTTTGGAAATAACTGTTGGCTTCTTTTCCCAACACCCAATTTTCATCATGCATTTTCTCTCGTATATTCCTAAAAATCATATTGGTTTTCTGCTTTTCAATTATGTCCTTTTCAGTTAATTTCTCTTTGATTGTTATCGGCATTATTGTATTTCCTTTCTTATCAACATTAATACCAGGTAACTCTGTTTACTCATTATGTGGCATAAATTGAAATAGCTTCTTTTCACCATCCACTTTTTCAATATCTCTTTGATATTCTGGCAACACTGTCCAAATGTCTGCATTCTTATGCAACATTCCTTTTCAATGCTCTATCATAAATTTAAACTCATTTAAATATTCAATCCATCTTGATACAATTGATGATTTATCGCCCGAAAACTTTTTTAGCCATGCTAACCCACTATTATCTGTTCTTACTTTAAATGTTTGGCCTATTAAAAAGTACTGAAATTTTTTTATACTTTCTACTAATGACAACATTTCCAATTTTGTTGAGCAGTAATTTTCCTTACTTTGTTTTAACTTTCAACTAAAAAATTGTATTGGCACTTCTTTGCCATCTTATATTTGACCCAGGCATGCTCCTATGGCAACATTACTCGCATCACAATCCAGAATGAACTCTTTATCATACTCAGGTGTATTTATCAATGGCATCTTGCTAAATTCATCTTTTATGTTATCCAATTGTTCTTGCTCTTTCAATGTCCACTCGAAGCTTTTATTCTTTTTGAGTAATGCTGTCATTTTACCTGTTTTGTGAGCTACATTGGCTATGAACAATCCATAATAATTTATGAAGCCCATAATTCGCTGTAGATCCTTCTTTGTTTTCAGACTGCTAATATTTTGTATCATTTCTTTTGCATTGTTTTTCATTCTTATCTCGCCCTTTTGAATTTGTCTCCCCAAAAATACCACTTGTTCTTTCAGAATTTCGCATTTCTTCCCATTAACATGTAACCCTGCATTATACAAGATTTTCAACGTTCTGTCCAATTTATCCAGATGTTCATCAATTGTGTCACTTGCTATTAGTATGTCGTCTATATACGCACTTATCCCTTTTTCGATTTTCTTATTGTTTTGTTTAAGAACTTTCATTACATATCTCTGAAATGTGGCTGGGGTATTACATAATCCAAAAGCCATATACATCCATTCGAATAAACTGTACGGCCTTATAAATGCTGTTTTCTCAATATCCTTGGGCTCCATTGGCAACTGCCAGTAAGCCTTACACAAATCTATACAAGTATAATATTTATTCTTACTGGCTTCGTATATGATGTCCTCTATTCTTGGAAGTTGATATGCATCTTTCTTTGTAATGTCATTTGATTTATGGAAATCTATACAGAGCCTATATTTATTTCCTTGCTTGACAAAGACAGTTGGCGCAGCATATGGACTTTCACTTGGCCTTATTATTTTGTTATCTATCAATTCATTCAAAATCGTGTTATAATGTTCTTTCAAATTTTCAGGAACTCTCCTGCATGGCAATCTTATTGGTTCCTCCATAGTTGTCACTATTTTGTGCGTCTCTCCCACTGCTTTGCCCATGCTTATCTCACCATAATTAAATATTTTGGCGTGTTTTTGCAGTATCTCTATTAATTTCATTCTCTCCTCTTTACTCAGATGCTGATAGTCTTCATCATTCACTTCCGGTATTTGATATTCTTTTTCTTCTTCTACTATATTGATCACTTTGTTTACCATCGTTTTTTCAGTTTTCACTCTCTTCCCTTTCAGTTTTAAGGTTTCCTTTTTTATGTTAACCACGTGGTTTGTTGCATTCAAAATCAGTATAGTTCCTGTACCTTCTTTTAGTATGCACAAGCTTGATGGAATCAATAACTTTTTTGTATTAATTCCCTTCTGATCATAGATCATGACTTCAGCCATTATGTTTTCCTCTGTTTGTATTTGACACATTTTCCAATTATTCAGTAGAATCTTTATATCTTCCTTTAATTGAAATTTTATTATTTCTGTGTCTTCCTCCTCTTCACAGGTTGTCACCACTTCCTCTTGCACTGATATGGTTTTGTTTGTGTAATCAATAATGCACTTGTTATCCATTAAAAAATCATTACCTAATATAACTTCATAGGGTAGTGAATTCTTTTCTGTATCAATGATTGTAAACGTTTGCAAAAATGTCATATTAGCAATTCTCATTGGTACTTCCAATAATTTTCCTTTTACATCAATGTAATCTCCTGATGCATTTAATAGTCTACTCTTTTCATTTTTTAACTTTCTTCTGTCAAATCCTATTTTTGCTGCTCATTCATCAGTGATGATTGATATTACTGCTCCCGTATCTATGGTTGCTTTGACCATCACACCGTTTATTACAACTGTAATTGTATTTGTCTTGATTAGGTCTGTTACAATTAGAACAGGTGCATGGTTTACTGGAGACGGTGCTCCCTCTAGTTTAAAGTTTTGTTTTCTATCTCTTCCATTTGTTCAGTTTCATCTTCATTGTCTAATAAATCTTCATCATCAAAATATGCTTCTTCTTCTTTGATAAAGTTGATTTGTCTTTTGCAATATTTTTTCGTATGGCCTTTCTTTCCGCATGTTTGACATTTCAAGTCCTTTCTATTTATCCTCTTTACTGTTCCATCCTTTAACTTTATTTTAATAATCTCGTCTTTTGGTTTTCCATTTTCATCTTTCTTCATTCTGTTAATTCCACTTGTCATTGTCAGTATTATTACTTTTGTTATTGTCGACTTTTCATTAATTCAGGCATTATTTTCCATAGTAACCTGTATCCCCAAACCTTTTCTTATCATCCTTTCTAAAGAATCATCAGCATCGCATTTAATTTCAAACTGTTGTCAAATTGGTTCTGGTAATCCCTTACAGATATGAGAAAACAGGTCATATTTGGAGTATGTGCTCTCTCTGGAACTCTGTTTCAGTAATCTTTCTACTTGCAACATGTAATTATGCAGATCTTCCCTTTTATTCATTTTCAAACTATTTAATAACATC
>CABFPE010000655.1:164903-182994 GCA_900660155.1 Hofstenia miamia | reverse complement strand
TATATATATATATATATATACACTCAATTATATTAAAAATACTATATTGAAGATATGAAATACAGTATGATAACTTCAGTAACATGTTAAGCAGATAAAAAAATTCATTGTAAATGTAGACAGTTATTTAAAATTTCCAAATATTCGCCATTATGATCAACAACGACAGTCAAGCGTTTGCTCCAGCTGGATCCGAAATTCTGTATATTGCATACTTTACAATTGTCCATCAAATATTAATAGGAATAGCAGGTATCTCTACCTAAATGCAATCTCTACAACAATTATATACGGTACACTGCTACACAGCCAATGGTTCTTTCTGCATGTCCAATAGTAATCCATACATAAGCACTGCATACTTTATACATTAACAGCATTCAAATCACTACAATTTTTAGTGAATCACTAGGTACATAAATACTTTTATCCTACTCCCTTGTAATTATTAAGATTTGGATTTCATCATTTAGAAATATCAATTTTATGAAAAATTTATTATAACTGATTTTTCCAAAATATTTGCAGGCCTAGTTGCAATAATTAGTAATAGATTAAAATCCTCTAAGACTGTTGTAATCGTAATTTTCTTTATTTATACAGTATTAAAAATTTAATTTCGTCTTAAGAATACATTGGTAAAAAATATTGCGCAATTCCTATTCATCTATTTTTTAACACAATAAAATATTACAAAATGTTACTAATTGCTATCCATAAATGTTCTGCCAAAAGAATAATGGAGTCATTTCTTTAATATTTTAAAATTCGGAGTTAGAATGTCTAAAAATATCAATTAAAGGGGCTACTGGCTCTCAAAGCAATTTTTATCAAGGAATTATTTATAAATTTCATCCCATTTCTGTCATGACATCATTGGGAGATTTTTACTAAAATTCAAATTTAAATATTTTTAGCAAAAATTTTAAATTTAGTTTAAATTATTTAAAAATAGAGCAATGTGAAAACGTTGGTTTGAAGCCACTGGTTAGCAGGGTTTTGAATTTATGCAAAATATTACATCCAATTTTAAGTTGTATTTATTCAATAAATTTTTCAAATATCAATTGCCTACTTAAGAACATCAAATTGCATATGTTGCCATATGACATCATTAGGCAATTAGATTTCATATTTTATGTTTTTTTGTTCTTTTTTGGTGCAACAGTACAAAAGACTTGTGCAATACAATTACACACTAGTATTTTAACTATTGTGAGCAACATATTGCATTGTGCCATAATTTCCATTTTGATTATAATTTTTTTCAAAATATACAGTCATACTAAAATATAAGCAGTAACAATTTCCTTAGTTCACATAGCAATAATAAATTACATAGAATGAAAATCTATGAAACAATTTATGCAAACTGCAACATTGCATTTGAGACATGAATTTGGTACAATACTTTTGGAATTGGTCATACAAATCTTTGCTTGGATTCATGTAAAGAGACTAAATGGTCTTTCTCATTGAATCATACAGTTTGATGTACTCATGACAATCCTGAAAGTTGACTTAGTTTTTAACAACTAGTACCAACAGGCATTTTTCCTAATTTTTTTAAATAAAGCTTTGAAATCTCATGTCTAAAGTCTAATTGTTATACTTGTGTACATGTATTCTGAAATTCCTTTACAGTTTATTTTTCACACACAATGGTACACTATTAGTAATACATATTTAAGGATATACACATGATAAAAAAATTTGCAAAGTTAAAGTTTGTCCTGCTGCTTCACCTGATGATGTAATGTCCAACCCTGAATGACAGTCAGTGACACTTCCATCCAATGGTGGCTCAACTGCAATGCTATCAATGCATGACTGGTTATTTTCAGAAATACTCAAAACATCTTCAACCATTATATTTTCCCTAAAAATATAGGTGAGGAGCAAATGTACATATAAATAAAACAATATATAAACAGTATATGTTCTTAGCATAATATATATAAATTAAAGTATAGTAAGTGATTTGCAAATTAACACTGATCTCATGTATGTGTAAATTATACTTTAAATCTATTATGTATTTATGTTATGCATACATTGTTTGCTAGAGAAAATATAATGTTTGCTGAAATTAAACAATACAGAGTTTTATGTCTTTGTGTTCTGTTATCATAACACTCAATTGTTGTGAAAAATGAACTCTGCATGAATATTAAGTGGATAAATTTGATCAAAATGACGGTAAAAAAATAATTTATCTGGTTGGTTTATTATCATTGCTTTAAATTTTTTTACAATGCATGATAATTTATAAGGGAAGACACAAAAATTCCCTAGTAAACAAAAACATTGTTAATTTTTTATGGAGATAGTGTGGTAATTTATTCAACAACATAAATCATGTTATATTTTCAATAAAAGATTATCATAATAACTTTGTTTAATTATTTTAAATATTGGATCAAATAGATTGTACCATTAGCTGAGATAGCCTATTTATTTGTTCACTAAATAATTTTGTACAAAATGATATGTTCTAGTTTCCAGGGAATTTTATAATTGCTAAACAACACATCTCAAATATGAAAGTGGAGCAATGAATTAGGAAAAAAAAGAATTTGGAAAAAAAAATTCAACTAATAAATAGTGAAATGATTTTGTATTTTTTAAGGACAAGTAAATGGTTTGTTTACAAAGTGGAAATACTTCTTTGTTCTACTCATGGATGACATTGTGTTATATTAGAAAACCTTTTTCTTTCATATCAGGTTAAATAATGGATCAAATTCGTGCTTATTCTGGTTGACAACTAAATTGATGTGAAATTTTGGTCAATCTGGCTATGTTTAACACCTACAGTACCCACAAAATGAGTGCTTTCATTTCATGCTTTTTTATTATACAGGTATGGTTATTGTTGATTTTTACAGAATGTGCATTTAAATTTTGGGTTTTATTCAGCACTTAGAAATTATGTAGCAATGTGAACACTTATAAGTCTTTTATTTTCAATCAATAATTGATGTTATAGCATCTTTAGGCGTTTTTTTTCTTGTGCTGAGTAACATGGAGTTAAATTATACCTGTCTAAGTCAATTAAGCTAAATTTAACAGATTGAATTAATGTATTATCATTGAGCCATAATCAACAATCTAATATAAGTGTGAGCAAAAATATTTAATCTAAATTGTTAGCCTTGTTCTAGGTCATAGTTTGCATTGATTTCAATCTCAATTACATGTAAAGCTGAGGGTTTGGATTAGATCTCAAAGTATGCCTACACATAGAATAATTGGTATGGTATTGATTCTTGAATTTAATGTCTTTGTTTTCATCAGTTGTGCTAATTTGAATATTATTTAAATTTTTAAAGTTATAGTAGAAGTGATTCTAACTCTCAAATTCTTTGTAAATGGTTTGTTATTAATACAAAATATTTATCATGTAGACTTATGCATCATGTTTTCTAACCATAGACTTGCTTATTTCATGTGAGCAAGTGTGAACTTTGTGTTTTTAGATTAGCATTTATTGCATATTAATTTTAGCTGATTGCTATGGAGACGATTTGATGGTTTAACTTTAATAATTGGTAATTAATCTTGTCACACATTGTGGTGAATAAATATGAGCTTGAACCAGGTGATAACTTGCATGGCAAAAAGAATTTACCAAATTTGTGGGTCAAAAATACCTAAAAAACATTGCATTTTGGGCTGATGATTTCAAATACATCTACACATGGATAACACAGTATGATGATACTTTTCATAACCCATCTATATTATAATATTTTACATTTAAATCAAGTATGTTTTTAATTTACTGCTTCAAACTAAATTATACATAATGATTTTTGCTACATTGACTATTTTTTTTAATCACATACATTTTAAATTTGCTATTTTTTAATTAGTAGCTTACTGAAACTATAAATTATACACATTGATTTTCACTTGGGAAATGACATTAACTACAAGTTGGTGAATAACAAATGTGTCATTTTTATACAGGATAAGGAACATGTACATTAAAGCTACAAAAGCATAAAAGTCATGTATTGTATACAGCCATTCAAGAGCCATAACCCAAAATAAGCTGAAATTGATGTGTAGAGTTGAAAAAGCAGTGGAAAGCAGAAAACCCATGTAATGTAAACAGCCAAGCAAGAGTCATAAACCAAATAATCTAAAAAACATCAAAAGTCAACAAAAGATGTAACAGTCAGCAAATGTTTACATCCCCAAAAATCCACAAAAACCAAAAAGAAATGCAGAGAAAAGACCCCTAAGATCATGTATTTGCATGTTTGCAGGATTCTTGCTCCAGCATTCAGCATTATTTATCTTTTGTCTCATCTGTAATGACGAAATTTGCCTAATTAAAAAAAATGAAAAGGATAAAAATGCATAACAAGTGGCATGGATGATAATTTCTCATGTATCACAAATAAATAAAAAACATAACTGAAAAATTTTGTTGAATTACATTGCAAATTCATAGTGCTCTTGTTATTATAAAGCATCATATAATTGAAAATGTTTTTGTTAGAAAATTGTCTGTCTGTTCATTACAGTTTACTCAGCATTGAAAATGATCATTCAACAGCAGTGCTTGTAGGCTGACAGAACTGTAATTATGTGAAGACAGCAGGTGGAACAAGATCATGCTCATGCTTGAATCAAACAATGTTTCTAAGTTCAGAGTTATGTGCAAGGAATTTCCTAACATATCACCTAATACTGACACAATCCTGCTTGAAGTTAATTTTGTTTTTTCCATGTCTTAATAATGGTAGGAAGCTCACTGTAGTCTCTGTGGATTTTTGTGAGTGAAAATACCCCAGCAGGTTGATAACAGCCTCCTTTGCATTGTTCATCAAAATTTATCAAACTACATTTCATTGCATTATTTTAACTTTGATTATGTCAATTATCATATAAATGATATTAATTTTTCTGTATTTCACAATAGCAATGATGTGTAAATTAGATAATTCCATTATCAATTTTATTCTATGGTATTTAGTGCTGATATAATTTATTAAAGGAAACAACATTTTTATACAGCCACTTGAATGGGGCTGATGATATTTTAAGAATATTATTTTGGACACAAAAAATGAGTGTTTACTAATTTAACTGATAAAACATTTAAGCCATTTAAGTAAAAGCTTATGTTACTTGTTTAACAAAATAAACAGAATTCTAGCAAAGGATTCTTAAAAATTTAATAACAACTTTAATTTCATTTTACTAAGTTTAAAAGGGTTTAAAGTATAATACAGATAAGATAAAGAATATAATCATTAATTTATTCATTGAAATTATCTGAAAATTTATATTTATATTTGCTCTAACAAACTATATAGGCATAAAATAAATACATAATATATAGAACATAATGTACACATACATGAGATAAGTGTTAATTTTCAATTCACTTACTGTATTTTAATTCATATCTATTTTCCCAAGAACACATATTTTTTTTAAATTGTTTTATTTATATGTACATTTGCTCCTCACATATATTTTTAGGGAAAATATAATGGTTGAAGATGTTTTGAGTATTTCTGAAAATAACCAGTCATGCATTTATAGTGTGGCACCAGTATGAAATCCACCAAATATTCTACTATCCTAGCTTATTGAGGGTTTTGAGTTGATGCATGGATTTACTGATGCTACAAAATAATTAACACCTTCTGCTATTATACCCTATCCAATTAAAAGTTAAAAGTTAACAGGAGATCATGTTAGGGAAGAGTTGCCACACTCAGATGACCCAATATGGCTAACCTTTAAGAAAGAGTCATACAAGACTAGTGCCCTAATTAAGATAAAGAATAAATAAGCCCTAACTTTGGTTGCAAGTAGTGAACCTAAGTGATTAGTTAAATAACCGAAGCTCAGTGTATTTTTCATCTCATGCAATTTAGGTGAAAGCAATAATAACAATTTTTGTTACAAATGAAAAGCAGTACAACAGCCCTAACCATACACCTGACCAAAGTTAAAGAAAAGTAAACCAGCCAAGTTGTGCCACATCTTTGTGCTCTTTAACTATGCAGTTGAAATGTAGAAACGCATAATTTAATAAAATATTAAGTTGAAGATAAAAAGTAAAATTAATTTACTGAGACTAAATTGAAGAAGAATATAAATGAACAAATCATTCATATATATACAGAACTAAACTGGTATTTGTAAACAAAACATACTGATGAAAAATATGAATAATAATTGACTGGTAGAAATTTGGTCTTCTGCTCTAATTTTACAGCATTGTCAATTAGCAGAAATTTGATCTAAAATATATGTAGCACTGTTGTCATTTTGTCAAATTTTCAATTGAAATAGCATCATAAAATTAATATTGAAATTGAAATAAAATAAAGAATGAAGAAATGTTCAATACCTTTTATGCCAGAATAACATAGCAGTTGAGTGTCCATTGGATGGAAGTGTCACTGACTGCTACTCAGAATTGGAAATTACATCATTAGGTGGTGTTAGGTTCTTTCAGCCAATAACATCATCTGCCAATCACTAGTAACTTTCAAATGGCTGAACTATAATTATGAATTTTGAAATAAAATTTATTAAATCTAAATAATAATTCCTTACAGATTTCTTAAATATATTACTGTTTTTCAAAAGCAATTATAATGCTTAGTGTTAATTATTTAACATAGAAAAAGCAGCTAAAGTAAACATAAATATTGATTTACTTTTGTGAACTGTTTTATTCAAAATTCTTTTTATCTAAATAGCATACTGTCATTATGTTGTTCTTCATAAGGAATTCTTGGTGAATGCATGACACTCCTTTTAATGGAAAATCATTTTTGTGAAATATGGTGTCCATAGAACACATTTTTCTTTTAAACTTTGTTATTTTGAATTTCTACATTCTGATTCATGGTGTAAGAATAACACAGCTGTACATTTGGACAGATGATGGTAGCTCAAATCTCACTGAATTAAGAAGGAAAAAATTTTATTGCATTATACTTACAATATGTAAATATATAATGTATTATAATTTTTGTTTGATTCATCACTTATGCCACTGTTTTTATTTTAATATAATATAATTAATGTTAATAGAATATAATGAAGAATTTTCAAGGCAAGCAAATCATGTTAACCTAATAGCTATAAAATCTATATAGTAATATTAATAAACTGTATTAGCAAAAAATGCTGTTTGATATTTAAAAGCAATTAACAATGTTGCTTACATTGCTCATAAGAAACATAATACAGTTTCTCACTTTAACAAAAATGAACATTTTCTATTTCATAGTAAAATAAAAAAATATAATTTTGGATGATTTAAATTTTTTTGTTGTAATGCCATTGGCTAGTAAAGTCCAGAACCCATTAGGTGATGTAGCAGTACAAACTTTAACTTTTAAAGACTTTGCAAATTTTTTATCATGTGAATTTCCATAAATATGTATTACTAAGAGTGTTCCATAGTGTGTGAGAAAATAAACCATAAAGGAATTTCAGAATACATGTACACAAGTATGACAATTAAAGATTTCACAGCATTATTTAAAAATATTTTGAAAAATGCCTGTTAGTGCTAGTTGTCAAAAAATAAGTCATCTGTCAGAACTGTCATGATTACATCAAGCTGTATGATTTCATAGGAAAGACCATTTAGTCTATTTACATAAATCCAAGCAAAGATTTGCAGGCAGCAATTCCAAAAGTATTGTACCTAATTCATGTTTCAAATGTAATGTTGCAGTTTGCAAGCTGAAGATTTTAAGCCTTTTACAAGCCTGAACATGTCAAAATTGTGCTGTCATTAACGATATTTGGAGAGAGCTCACACAAAAAACTGGCAATGGAATTTGAAAATTAAAAGTTTTTTTAAATTCCTAACATTAGAAGGGTATATAAATTTTATATATTTAATTTTGAGATATTTGCAGTAATACAAGAAATAACATTCAAAACAATTTTCCCAAAATTCCCTGCCAATCTTCCATAATGGAAAATTTTCTTTTTAGATATGAATATTATAGGATGGGTTAGTAATTTTATAAGAATTATAGTGATTTTTTTGAAAAAAAACTATCAATAAAACTCCATTTTGTTTTTAATTTTTTAATCTTTAACATTTTCTTTAGTAATATTTCACTTCATATTAGGACACCCCTATAAACTTGCAAAAAATCAGTGTTTATTAAATGTATATTGTGGATTATGAAAATTGATATTATGGATAAACCTTGAAAATTCATTTACATTTTACTCCATTTTATTAATATATGTGATCCATTCTGTCAATTTCTTTGAGATTTTACCATGGTTATTGAATATACTGGGATTTCTGGGTTTTTGATAATATAAATGTTTCAGAGCATTGACTACTACTTCTCAGTGAAGATTGATGCTTCTATATTGATTAAATACTAGCAAATGTGTTTACATTTTAATCAAAATGTAAACACTCACAACCATATGAAAACTTTAAAGAAACTCTCAATTCTTTCAATGTGAAAAGCATAACATAATTCAAAAACCAAAAAATAGCATAAATCTACAAAAATTGTGAGTGAGTAGTAATATTCTCAATAACTATTGCATTTGAAGTTTTGTGGCTAATTGGCAATTGAAGAATATTTTATGAGTAGGTGGCCATCTTGGATTTGAATCACTTTCCTTGACACTATTTAATGGTTGCTCTATTTTGAAATAATTTTAACTAAGTTCAAAAATTTTTGCCTAAAAATATTTAAATTGGAATTTTACTAAAAATCCCCTCAATGACATCATGACAGAAATAGGAAGGTGGTACACTAAATTACCAATTTATCTTGGGTGTCAGCAAACTTCCCTGAAAACAAATCTCAAAAAAAATAATTCAAGTTGGGACACTTATTTTTTAAGTTGAAATAGTTAATGGAATACATACAATCAATCTGAGGAAAAATTGCAAGTTTTTCAAAATTACATGTATTGTCACTCAAGAGTGTACAAAGGTTTACTTCATCTGAGGTTATTAAAATATTGTAGAATACCATCTTGTAAAGGGAGAGGACTTCAACAAAATGATGATGTTCCTATAACAAGTAAGCTGCAATAAATTTTTCTATGATAAATAGAGTTAAGCTCAAAATAGGGCAAATTTTGATGTTTATTAAGTCTAGAATATACCTTTCATTATTTAGAGCTTTATACATAAAAATATGCATAGCCAGCATAATGGAATTTCACATTGATGAAAGACAACTACTCTGAAAGATTTCAAACTTTTTGGTAATCTATTTTTATAATTAAATCTCAGATATTGTAATATCCTCTACCAGGCATTATCACTGTTTATCTACTGTTACTTTATAATGTTAGCTGTGTTATTGCGGGTAAGGATTTACTTGTTGTTACTGCTTGACTAGTTTCTTCTGTTATGTTATGTAATCTTGAACTAACTATTCACTTTTTAAGTGATGGAGCCATGCTGTAACCTCTATAATGGTCTTCTAGTGGGCATCTGCCTGAAGCGGATCTCCACATCCAGTTTCACCATTCCATCCGATGTTTGAGTACCACTTCTCAGCTCAATCAAGATAGCTTATGTGTACCCTATGTTAGCTTGGTGCTTACTCAAGACACGACACAACTCGACTTAGACTCTATTGTGTGAAAGTGTTGTATCTATTTGCAACCTGAAATGTTACTAGTTGTTCGTTAAATATTACATGTAGCCATTACCGGCACTCGATTAGCTCAACATTGTATTAAATAATCAAACCATTATTGAAAAAGCAAAATAAGAATTCTGAGTAAAATTCATTATCAAATTCTTACAGTAAGTTTGCCTTCCTAACCTACATTTATAATTTACTACATGTACGGTCACTTTATTGGTCAATTATGGGTCATGAATTTAGATCTAAAATAGTATTAATATAATTCCTAGGGTTCGGTAATCCAACTGTTTGTTGACAATTAATTATCTAATACATGTAGAAAGGGAATGCTAGTCGGCTAATCGAGAGAAAACCCCTACACCTAACCTATGTGCACTTTCATGGTCTGGCACAGAGACCCTTGAATCATTCCATGTGATGTATCCAGACCACTACTAAACACCACTCGATTAGCTCAACATTGTATTAAATAATCAAACCATTATTGAAAAAGCAAAATAAGAATTCTGAGTAAAATTCATTATCAAATTCTTACAGTAAGTTTGAATGTATTTATAGCAATTTCAAAAGAAGTACCTGTCGATTCAAATTTAAACTTCTGCCAAGATGGCGGCTATAAAATAACGTAAGCGTCGTTTAGTCAAAAGTATTTTCATCGACAGACACAATTATCTCTTTTTTGACACATGTTATTTTCTTGGTTGCATTTTACAAATTAATCTGAAATAATATCAATTGATTTAATTTCACTATTTTTAATCAACTTCTTTTCGATCTTAGTTCTTCTTGTGACGTTTGCAGCTTTTTTTGATTTATTTGGATGATGCTACACGCCCCCTCAGCTTGCGTTATTTTTAGCACAGCTCATTCTCCGTGAACCAGAGTATCCACCTTTCGAATGATCGTTTCCGCCTGTTGATCATCCCACGTTGTTTTCTCGAATTCCGTTTGCTTAGTCATTTTTAGAACTGCCTCTCTTTCTGTTGTTACGACATTTGCATATTTCAAAAAACGTGTTTCTCTGATGTCTTCCACTATTGGTGTTATCTCTCTTAATTCGTTGATTTTCTGTGAAAAGATAACGTAGTATTTGTGATATAACTGTATTCCCTTGATGCTGATCATGAGTGTCATTTGTGCGTCAGCTCTGCTTGTATGTGCTAGGTCTTCTCTGATTTGATTGTCGGGATAGAAGAACATAAAGACTTTTCTTAGACTTCGAGTATTTGCCACGTCCTTGTAAAAGAAACTAATGTTGTCTCTTACCTCTTTCTCTGTTATCGTGTTGGGATCGTTTTTATTTATCCTCATCATCGTAACAATTTCGACCCTCTTCGTAACGTCCCATATATCAGTGCAAACTATATCATTTACTCCGGAGAATAACATTATAGCTTTTGGGTGTCACTCCTCAATTTCGTTTCTGAGATCTTGCATTTGCACATTTATTGGTTTTCCATGTGTGTACAGCTGGTCTGGTGTTATTGTGCCTTCAATGTAGACCCTTTCTTTGTTGTTGTTTTGCAACATTATTGCTTTTGATTTCTTATAGTAATCCCGTTCTGTCATAGCTTTTGCTTTTCTTTCCGTGTTCACGTATGACTTATACTCATGTAGGAATGTCTTTGCAAGTTTAACATCTTTCAGTAATCTCCACCATGGGAGGACCATTGGTATTGCGACTGTTCCTGGCAGTGTGCAGATTAAGAGTTTTGTTTCTATCTCTCTTTCAATGTGTTGGTACGAGCCTTCTGTTGTTGATGCTGTGACTAGACCTATTGTAGCGGGGTAATTCATTTTAGCTTCGGACTTAGTATTTAATCATAGTTCTTCTTTAATTTCCACTCTTGAAGTGATACATTCAACGTCTATAGCCAGTTGATTATATGGTCTCAATAATTCTTCCAGTTCTGTTCATGTGAATGCTTTGGTGAACATAAGTTTCATCATTGCTACTGTTTGTTGTTCTCTAATGCACTGGAAGTTTCTTTCTTTTATATCTTTTGATTCTTTTGTAATCTTAATTTCGACCAGGAAACGCTCGTCGTCTGTGTCTATCCATTCTATTGTCTTAGCTGGACTAATTTCTCCCCACTTTTCGATGTTTATTCTATTGATTGTTTGTTGTGTCTTGGGGGATAGTAGTACTCTGGATGATGTTAATAGTTGTTCCTCCTCTAGCATTTCTGCTTGGGACTTTGTAACCATTTCACAGACTTCTACTGGTTCCATAATACCTTCTCTTTTCATCATCTCGGCGCTTCGAATGATCTTAGTAAATGTGCACCACAGACTGTCTCATTCGTAGCATTCCATTTCATGATCTAGTATTCTCTGCACGTTTTTCTGTGTTAGAATTTTTCGGATTTTGGCTGTGCTTGCAAGTTTCCTCTTAATGATTTTCTTCGTTGTGAGCCATGGCTGATTTTGGAGTTGCTTCATCCGTGTCTCAGATGTTGCTCCCCACATATATTTCCTCATTGGCTCATCATGATCTTGCTGGGGCATATCCCCGTCTTATTTGCAATGCTTATTACTGACATTTTTCCCAGCGGATTTTCTTTCATTATTATTCTACTTAATATTTTTTCTATCGTTTGCACTGGCTTTTCTGATCGATTTGGTGACTCCAGTTTCCCAGTGTGACCTTTTAGTAGCCAATTCTTTGTTTGTGTGTTGATTGGGGCTATCGCAATTTCATATTTCTTTGATTTTGCTAGTCTGTGACGAGTATGTCACGAGATTGGGAGTTTTATTTCCACATCTTCTGTTGTAAATATGGCTAATATCCACGCCATAGTTCTGTAGCATATTTCTGGTGCATTCTTTTCTTCGAACAGTAGTTGTTTGAAATCTTTTATCATATTCAATTCATAGGCTCTGTTCACTTCTGTCATTGCCATTTCTACTGATTTATGAAACTTTCATGATGGTGCATCGATCTTTATTTCTGGCCAACCATCTTCTACCTTCTGTTGCAACTTCATGTACTTCCAAATCGTTTGGATTTGGCTGCAAATGATCTTGTCGTTGTGTGAGGCTGCATTTTATGAATAGTGTGTTTGCTTTTTCTATTCCTTCTATATAGGTTGTCATCTCTATCATTTTGTCTGCCTGTATACATCGATTGCGATACATGGGTCTACCATGATTTGGTAGATCTGTGCCCAATAATCAATTTGTAAGTCGAAGCGTATTAGCTCTGGAATTGTTGTGGTTTTTTCTGTTTTCTCCCATGGGAAAATGTTTTCTCCTAAATGGCATGCGTTTTCTAGGTGCTCAGGGATGTCTTCTTGTGTTGTTATCATTATGATTACAATTCTGACATTTTGCATTCTTGCCATTCTTGTTGTATCATCCACTTTCTTTTCTAATGTCTTTGTATATTCTTTCTGTTTTAGTTTGTGCATGATAGTTTTGTTTTCTGCATTAATGTTCATCTTCAGTTATCTTTGCGATGAGATCTACTTATATGCCTTATCACTTGGGTTGTCTCTTCATCAGCTGTTTCTTCTCATCCCTTCTGCCCTTGATTTGACTGCTGGTTTGAGAACTTCTTCACACTCTCCTTCTCCTGTTTGTTGTTGAGAGTTCCTCTGGCTGCTGGGCTCTGCGCACTCTCTTCTTCATCTGTGGGTGCATCATTTCCTTCTAGTTTCCTAAATGCAGTTAATAAATTTATATCCCATGTCTCAGGGTCATATATAGGTTTATTTCTCACTGCCTTCTGAGGCAGTGTTCTTTGACTCAGGTCATCATCTCTGATCTCCACTGTGTATTCATCATCGAATTCTTCTTCATGTACACTATCTAAATCATACATATCATATATAATTTCATTGCTGTTAATTCGGCATATTTTAAATTCAGCATTGTCATCTATCTTCTTTTCTTCGATGTCTGCTGTTGCTCTCTTCAAGTTTTGAAAATGTAAAAGTCTATTGTTATCTAGCATGTATTCATTGTTCAGTAGTGTTTGTGTTATCATGTGGGGGCCGGACCATACCATTTTCAACTTCTGGACTTGGTTTGTGTCTATGAGTTTAATCAGTGTGAACACATATACCTTTTCACCTACTTTGTGTGCATGACCATAGATTTTTTTATTATAATTGTGTTGTTGTCTCACTGCCGACTTCTTTATGTTGTGACACATCATTTCATGAATTCCTGTGATCTGATTTCTTAATTGTTTTATGTATGCGTTATCCAATTTCCCACTGTAATTGGTGTACTGCATCAAGAGCAGGGTTGATGCCTCTCTTCTGAACATGGCTTTGAACGGCGATACTCCAGTTGTTGCATGTACCGAGGTATTTTAATAATATTCAATCATTTTGATAACCTCTCTCCATTTATTTCCTCCTATTCATGTTGTTGCTACCCTAATTAGCTTGATCAATGTTCAGTTAATTCACTCTGCTGCTCCGTTGGCCTGAAGGTGATAGGCGGTTGTCCGTTCACTTGCGATTTCCAATAGCTTTGCCATCTCTTGGAAAAGTCCACTTTCGAACTGAGGTCCTTTATCTGTTATGATCGTTTCCATCAGTCCCAATCTCAATATCCATTCTTTTAAGACTAGCTCAGCTGTGGTTTCTGCTGTGGTGTTTCACATTGGGACCATTCTTGCATATTTGGTAAAGTTGTCCACCATTACTAGTAGGTACTGATAACCTTGGGCGTCCTTTGATAGCATCTCCAAATCTATGTGAACTATTTCATTGGGTTGCATTGTGATGATTTTCTCTAGTGGTGCTCGTTGTGTTGGAAAATGCTGTTTGTTGTTTAGGAGGCATGTCATGCATTTGTTAATGATGTCTTCCACGACTTTCCTGATGGCTGTTGTTATGAAACGAGCGTTAAATGTTTTCTCCGTCTGTGTTATTCCTAAGTGGCCCTTCTTGTGGATCTTCCGTATTAGTTCCCTCTTGAAGTAATCTGGTATCGTGATTTGGTTATTTCCGGCTTCAACATATAGCAGTCCATTCTTGTTGATCTTCCACTTGTAACATTCATAATATCCTGCCATTATTTTAGATAGTGTTGTTCGCGGCTCTTTGATCTTCTTCATAATCTTGCTTAGGACTATATCGTCTTTTTGTTTGTCCACTATCTCTTGTTCTGTTATTTCCTCTCTTATGAGTATCAGTAGCACTGCTTGACCCTTCTTATCAACATTTATCTCTGGTAGCCCCTCGTATTCGGTGTGCAGCAGGAACTGAAATTGTTTCTTTTCTCCATCTGTTTTTGTTGCATCTCTTTGGTACTCTGGGAGTGATGTCCAGAAATCCGCGTTGTTGTGTAATGTGCCTTTTCTGTGTTCGATCGTAAATGTGAATTCATTTAGATACTCAATCCACTGGGACACTATTCCTGACTTATCTCCCGAACAGGTTTTCAACCAGGCCAGACCGCTGTTGTCTGTTCATACTCTGAATTGCCTTCCTATGAGGAAGTGTCAAAACTTTTTAATGCTTTCAATCAGCGTGAGCATTTTGACTTTAGTGGAGCCCTAGTTCTCTTCACTGGCCTGTAGCATACGACTGAAAAACTAGATGGGCACCTCTTTCCCGTTTCTTATTTGGCCCAATGTTGCTCCAATTGCCACCTTACTTGCGTCGCAATCTAATATAAATTTCTCATTGTAATCAGGTGTGTTGAGGGAAGGTAATTTCGTGAGCTCTTCCTTGATGTTGTCAAGTTCCTCCTGTTTTTGCCATGTCCATACAAATGGGACTGCTTTCCTCATCAATTGAGTCATCTTTGCCATTTTTCCAGCTATGTTTGGGATGAAGGTTCCGTAGTAATTGAAAAATCCCATGATTCTCTGTATATCCTTTTTATTGTTTGGTTTCTCTATCTTCCGGATCATCTCTCTGGCATTGTCCTTCATGCATATCCTCCCTTTTTCTATCATTCTTCCAAGGAACACTATCTTTTCCTTCAGGATGTTGCACTTATTTCCATTAATTCAGAGTCCCGCATTTTCCAAGATTGTTAGTGTTCTTTCTAATTTTTCCAGATGTTCTTGGACTGTGTCACTTGTGACTATGATGTCATCTATATAGGCGTCGACTCCCTCTTCCATTCGATGTGTCTTGTTCTTAAGTACCTTCGTTATGTATCTCTGGAATGTTGCTGGTGCGTTGCAGAGTCCGAACGCCATATATATCCATTTGTACAGTCCATATGGGGTTATGAATGCTGTCTTCTCTATGTCCTCTTCCTCCATTTTCACTTGCCAATAGGCCTTACATAAATCTAGAGTTGTGAAATATTTATGTTTACTGGCTTCATAGAGCATGTCTTCTATTCGCGGTAAAGGGTACTAATCTTTCTTTGTCACTTTGTTGAGTTTATGGAAATCAATGCATAGTCAGTACTTATTTCCCTGCTTTACAAACATGGTTGGTGCTGTGTATGGGCTTTCACTCGGCCAGATGATCTTATTGTTGATTAGTTCTTCTAGTATCCGATTGTATTCTTCCTTTAGCTGCTTGGGTACTCTTCTGACTGGCAGCTTGATTAGTTTGTCTGTTGCCATGATGATTTTGTGTTTTTCGCCTACTGTCTGACCAACACTTATCTCTCTGTAATTGAATATACATTTATGCTTTTCTAGAAGTGTTCTTAATTGCATGATGTCTTGTTCTTCTAGATGTTGATAGTCTTCATCATTTATCTCTGGTATCCTGTGTGTATCTTCCTCTTCTGCTTTCGTCCCAATGCCCTTGAGTCAGCTTTTAGGAGTACTCGCAACTTCGATGCTGTTCGTCCACTCGCCCTTGAGTCAGCCATGTGGAGTACTGTCTGCTTTCCTTTGCAAGTCCTTGAGTTGACCATGCAAATTACTTGCTCCATCATCGTCTTCCATTGCCTTCCAAATGAGTCTGATGTTGGTTCTAATGTATTTTCCGTATATTCTTATCTGGGATCTTTTCAGATTCACGTTCCCGTTCGTAGCATTGAGTATTGGTACCCTTCCTTTTCCGTTTTTTATCGTACAAATGCTAGACAGCATCGACACTCATTTGGTGTTAATGCCTTTATTGTCATATAGCATTATATCAGCTGTGATATTATCTTCTGTCTCGATTGTGTGCATTTTCCACTGATACAGCTGTAGGTGAATGTCTTCTTGCAGTTGAAATGTGATTGTTCTCTGTTTTTCCTGTTCCTCTTTGATTTCCATTTCCTCTTCTTTTACCTTTATTGTTTTATTCACGTAGTTGATGACACAACCATTCTTTGTCAGAAAATCATTTCCCAGTATAACTTTGTATGGTAATGCATTGTTGCATGTATCCACCACCACCACCAAAGGTTGTGCAACATTTATCATTCCCTTTGTGTAGATATATCCCCTGACGCGTTAATTAATCTCTTGTTACAATTCTTCATATCTTCTTGTTGGAATCCCAATTTCATAGTGCACTCATCAGTAATTATAGATGTTGCTGCTCCAGTATCAATTGTTGCTTTTGTCATCACTCCGTTATTGGCTATTGTTATCATATTCATCATGTCAAGGTTCATTAGGATCATTATCACTGCACAGTTGTTATGAGTTGGTGCTCTACTTAGTTTTCCAACTCCTCATTGGTTGGTGTTGCTTCGTCCATTTCATCTTCCATTTGTAGTACATCCTCTTCATCATAGTACGCTTCTTTGTCACCAATGACGTTTATCTGCTTTAGGCAGTCCGGTTTTTTGTGTCCTTTCTGTCTGCAACCATAGCATTTAACATCCTTTTCTTTTACTTTCCTCATTTTGCCATCCTTTCCCTTTACTTTTATGACTTTCTCTTGTTTCGCTTCAGCATAGTTTTTATTGGGGGTGCACAACTTGAAGTTGCTTTTCCATGTTGGTGCATCTCTGTACCATGCGGTGTTTCCCCTAGAACTAAGCATCAAGAGCCACTCGACTTGTTGCATGTAGTTTCGGATGTCATCAGTTTTTCTCATTTTTGTTGCATTCAAGATGATTCGGTACTGGTTCTTGAAACTTTCATTTTCATAGTAATTAATGAAGTCTCCTATTAGCAGTTGATAATCCCTTTTTTTTCTGTGTCCAATAACAGATAGTGTTGAGATGCTGCTCTGGTTAGGTATAGTGGAAGTCTTGCTGCTGCTGCTTGTTGGCTCACTTTCCTTTCCGCCATTGTTAATTTGAACATTTGAAGCCACTCGGCAAATGTGGGATTATAACCATCTACTTTCCCATTAAATTTGGGTAGTGTTGCTTTGCATGGAATTGTATCATTGGCTGTTAATTTGCAGTAGAATCAAATTCTCATATTTTGGTTTACTATGATTTGTTCATATGTCCTCCTCCTGCAGTTGTGTGGTCACTGCTTTCTTGATCTCATTTATTATTTTTTGTTTTTCAACATCAGAATCTTCATCTGATTCTTTGAATGCTACCTCCTTTTGGATCAGCCTATGTGGTGCCTGTAGTTC
>CABFPE010000655.1:127263-157731 GCA_900660155.1 Hofstenia miamia | reverse complement strand
GGTGTGTGGGCATCTTCTTACAAAGAAGCAAGTCTGTGTAAATGAGCTTGGTAAATGAGAAAATATCTGACTGATACATGCTAGTGGGCTGATAGTAGTTGGTGTGGAGAATTGTAAAGTTTCCATTCTGAAGTAGAGGCTCAACTGGGTCAGGGATATCATCTTGATACTCCTCCTTGAGAAACATTGCTAGCCTGATGTGCTCAACCTTCACCAACCTATAGGCAATTTCAATCTTCTCCATTATCTTTGGGTGATTCACTTCACCAACATGGAAAAAATAAATAACTAGCAAGTTGTCAAAGTCGAATTTCTTGATCTCCTTCTTACTGCTCAAAAACTGACACAGATGAGTAAGATTAAAATCCTCATTGAACATGGTATGGACTGTACTGCGCTGTTTGGCAACCCAAGTAGTTGTGTGGTCTTCTACTAGAGTCCTCTTGCGTCCTTCCTCATTTCTGAGATATGCTCTCCTCTGCTCAATGTGGGGTGACATCTCACCTCCTTTCATCTTGCAGATTATGCCTTTACCTCACTCATCTCTTCACAGGCAGCTGGTTTTCCATTCATTTCATCTGATGTGGCTTGGTTGCTAAACATAAAGTTGACTAAGTTCCCAATCTTGGGTATTTAAATGATCCTCTTGGTTCCCAACTTTACGTCTAGGCAAAATATGAGTAGCAGTAATGTTGCTACTATTAGCAAGGTTACTATCATACTCAACCTCAGTGAGGTTATCATAAATCTCATGTTCAGTTACTCCATCATCAACAAGTGAAAATTCACTATTAGGGTTAATGACAACATTACTAATATCTTTTACAGTTCTCTTGAGTCATTGGAAATAGGTGACTCTCCCATTGCTTAATAAATATTTATGATGGTCTAACACTTTGGTTATAGTGAACAGGCCTTGCCAGTTTGTAGCAAGCTTCCACACCTGATTGGCTTTGGTGATTTGGTGAGGAAAATAGGCAAAGACTTTGTTGCCAAGCTTATGAGGCTCGCCATATAATTTATTATTGAAGTTCTGCTGTTGGCAGATGACAGATTGATTAGTATTCCTACAGATAGTTAAGTGCACTTCTTGGAACTTGTGTAACATATGATTCACAAAATTCTCCAACATGGGGTTGTTGTAATCAGGAAACATAACAGAAAGAGAGGTGCTTGCTTTGCAGCTGAACATGGCCTTGAAAGGGCTAATCTTTGTAGTAGAATGAACTGCAGTGTTGTAAAAATATTCTACTGCCTTGATAATGTGTTTCCAGTTTTGGCCCACTGCTCAGGCAAGAGCAACTTGAATTAGCTTAATGACCATACAGTTAAGTCTTTCCATGACTCTGTTTGACTGCAGGTGATATGTGGTAGAGAACTCTTAGAGTATTTCAAGTTCATTCATTAGAGTCTCCATAAGGTGGTTATCAAACTGGGGCCATGATCAGAAATCAGGCGCTTCATGGGCCCAAATTTAAGGATCCATTCCTTTACTACTTTCTAGCAGCAGTGGTGCTGTTGAGGGGGATGAGCCAGATGTACTTATTAAAATGATCAATGAGCACTAGGAGATACCAGTACCCTTCTTCATTGCATGAGAGCTTCTCAATGTCCATATGCACAACTTTGTTTGTGTGTTCTGCAGCTCTGCTGTGAAGCTCAGCTCACTGCTCTGGGAAGTGTCTGGTTCCTTGTAATAAACAATTAGTACATTTATCAATTACATCTTGGACTGTGGCTCTAATGCCAATGGTGATGTACCTTGCATTAAATGTGAACTCTGTTTGTATGATGCCTAGGTGGCCCTTTTCATGAATCTTTTGCACCAAATCCCTTTGGAAATACTCAGGGACAGCTAACTGACTGTTTCAACTTTAAGCATAAAACAGGCTAGCCACTGTCTGTTTCCAGTTGCATTGCCAAAAGTATCTGTTGGCAACAGGATGGAGGATGTAATTAGTGTTCTTTAGTTTCACTATGATTTTGCTTAGTACCTTATTGTGGCATTGGTGGTGCAAGACTTCTGCTTTGGTAATCTCTCCCTTTACAAGGATTGGAAGGATCAAGTTGCCAAGGCAATCTGCATTGATCTTGGGAAGACGCTCATAATCAGTATGAGGGATGAATCCAAACAGTGTCTTTTCTCCTTGTGGTTTCTGGAGATCACACTCATAATTAGTGAGAGTGGTCCAATGGTCGATGTTGTTATGAAGCCTCCCTGGATGGTGCTTAATAGAAAACGTAAAATCATTCAAGTATTCAATCCAACAGGCGACACTGTTGCACTTGTCCCCAGCAAATTTTTTCAACCAGGCCAGTGCAGAGTTATCTGTTCACACAGTAAAGTGACAACCAAGAATAAAGAAGTGAAATTTCTTTAAACTTTCCACTAGTGTTAACATTTCAGATTTTGTAGCACTGTAATTCTGCTTGGTGTTTCAGAGCTTGCAACTGAAGTACTGGATTAGGCATTCTCTGCCATCAATGACTTGGCTAAGCATGCAACTAATTGTGAGAGAACTGGCGTCACAGTCAATAAGGAAATCTTTCAAGTAATCTGGAGAGTTCAAGCTGGGAATCTTTTGTAGTTCTTTCTTGATGGCATCAAGCTCCTCTTGCTCTGCCCAAGTCCACTTAAACTCAATACTGTGCTCTAATAAATTGGAAATACACTTGGTCTTGTTAGCTAGTTAAGAGATGAAAGCGCCATAATAATTTAGAAACCCCATAAGGCATTGGACATCCATATGAGAGTGAAGAGTTTCAATTTTATCTAGATGATCTTTTGCGTCATTCTTGATGGAAATACAGCCAGGTTTGATGATTCTCCCAAGAAAAGTAACACACAGTTGCAAAAGGGTGCACTTGTTTCCATTAACTTGAAGACCAGATTCATATAAAAGATTAAGAGCATGTCCAAGCCTTTCCAGATGCTTGGAGAAGTTGTTACCAGTGACGAGGATGTTGTCCATGTAGGCTGTTATGCCTGGCTCAAGTATGTTAGTGCCATTTCTGAGCACGCAGGTGACTGAAAAGTTACTGGGGCGTTGCAGAGCCTGAAAGCCATGTATTTCCACTCAAGGAGGCCATACAGAGTGATGAATGCAGTCTTTGAGATGTCAACTGGCTTCATTGGCACCTGCCAATATGCTTTGCACAAGTTGAGGCAGCTGAACAACTTGTACTGACTAAAATTGTAGAGAAGATCCTTGATGTGTGGAAGCAGATACCCATCCTTTACTGTGACATCATTAAGCTTCCTGAAGTCAACACAGAGGCGGTACTTGTTGCCTTGTTTAATAAAAACAGTGGGCGCTGTATAAGGGCTATTGCTAGCCTGAATAATGCCACTTTCTATAAGATTGCTCAGAATCTTTTCATACACTTCTTGGAGGTTTTCTGTTACCCTCCTAATGGGCAGGTGAATTGGATGATTGTTCTTGGTTACAATAGAATGTTGTTTGCCAACAGGCTGGCCAATGCTGATTCTTACTCTTGTATTTTAAATAAGCATGTATTAAAATTTGTATTTTTAAACAATATCCAATCTAGCACTTGCCATTTGTATGATATTATTAAATGAATATGTATTAAATTTTCAAGTCATAGTAAAGTTTATCCCATGGTTATGTGATTTTATAGGTGGTGTTTTTCACTATATGGCCAATAAATCATAAATTCACAATTTTCACAAATTTTTTTGTGATTTGACTTCTATTTTGTAATAATTTACTATAATATAATGTTTTTTGCATTTAAACAAAATATTCAACCTAACATATTTACATTTCTATTTTTTAACTTACAATATGGTGAAAGGAATGTATACACATTGATTTCTGATAAGCTGAGTATCTTTTTTTAAGCATATGTGATTAAAATTTTTAATTGTTTAACTAAAAATTAACTAAAATGAATTTATTCACCTTGATTTCTTGCTTTAAATGTATTTGTTAAATTTCTATTTTTAACTAGCAATTGAATGAAATATAATTTTTAGGCATTGATTTTCACTCAGTTGAGCATCTTGTTTAATTATGTGTTAAATTTTCTATTTTTAAACTAACAATTGACTTAAATGAAATTATATGGATTGGTTCTTGGAATATATTACCACTATTATTATTTTATGCTTGTTTTGCAAATTTCTTAGCAATTGTGCCTTTCAAATTCTTGTAAATATTTTGTAATTGATTAATACAAAATATTTATTGTGTAGGTTTATGCATTTACATGTGTATAAATTTAGAAAGGAGAGCACATCATGGAATTGGGAAAAGTTTGACAACCACAAATCATATCTACATATGGGGAAATCAAATTTGTAGCAGTACAGCAACTACAATGCAGTAAATATCAAATGTATGTGTCATCATTTCTATGCCAATTAAAATATCAGGAATAAACTGGAGAATAGATTTGTATGTTTATTCCATACTAAGTGAATATTGAATTGTAAAGTTACAAAGAAGTGAAAAGCAGAAGACCCATGTAATATTTGCAAGCATGCAAAAGCCATAAACCAAATAAACTGCAAAAGATGAGCAAAGGCAAAAAAGATATAAAAGTCTACAAATGTTTAAAAGCTACCTACAGGCAGGAGAATTAGAACAACTCAAAGACAAATTGAGACTGCTATGCTTAACAGAAGAAGAGAATAGAAACGACATGCAATCTCACGAAATCGAATTCCAAGCCAGAAAAGACAGTGAACTACAGGCACCACATATGCTGATCTGAAAGGAGGTAGCATTCGAAGAATCAGATGAAGATTCTGATGTTGAAAAACAAAAAATAATAAATGAGATCAAGAAAGCAGTGACCACACAACTGCAGGAGGAGGACATACGAACCAATCATAGAAAACCGAAATATGAGAATTCGATTCTACCACAATTAACAGCCAATGATACAATTCCATGCAAAGCGACACTACCCAAATTTAACAGGAAAGTAGATGGTTATAATCCCACATTTGCCGAGTGGCTTCAAATGTTCAAATTAACAATGGCGGAAAGGAAAGTAAGCCAACAAGCAGCAGTGGCGAGACTCCCACTATACCTAACCGGAGCAGCATCTCAACACTATTTGTTATTGGACGCAGAGACAAAAGGGATTTTCAACTGCTAAAAGGAGACTTCATTAATTACTACAAAAATGAAAGTTTCAAGAACCAGTACCGAATCATCTTGAACACAACAAAAATGAGAAAAACTGACGACATCCGAAACTACATGCAACAAGTCGAGTGGCTCTTGATGCTTAGTTCTAGAGGAAACACCTATTTGAAATACGACTTATTCTTGCATATCTGCAAAGGTATGCCAGAAAGCATCAAAACACAATTCGAAATTAAATGCAACATTGATGATAAACTAGAAAGAATGATCAGGAAGGCTGTTGATATACAAGCCACTATTGAGAACAATGCTTGGATATACAAGAAAGCCGCATGGTACAGATGCACCAACATGGAAAAGCAACTTCAAGTTGTGCACCCCCAATAAAAACTACTCCGAAGCAAAACAAGAGAAAATAATAAAAGTAAAGGGAAAGGATGGCAAAATGAGGAAAGTAAAAGAAAAGGATGTTAAATGCTATGGTTGCAGACAGAAAGGGCACAAAAAACCGGACTGCCCAAAGCAGATAAACGTCATTGGTGACGAAGAAGCGTACTATAATGAAGAGGACATACTACAAACGGAAGATGAAATGGACGAAGCAACACCAACCAATGAGGAGTTGGAAAACTAGGTAGAGCGCTGACTCATAACAACTGTGTAGTAATAATGATCCTAACAAACCTCAACATGATGAATATGATAACAATAGCCATTAATGGAGTGATGACAAAAGCGACAATTGATACCAGAGCAGCAACATCTATAATTACTGATGAATGCACTACGAAATTGGGATTCCAACATGAAGATATGAAGAATTGTAACAAGAGACTAATTAACGCATCAGGGGATTATATTGACACAAAGGGAATGATAAACGTTGCACAAATGAGAATTGTGAACATGATGTTTGAACAACTTTTTGTGGTGCTGGACACACACAAAAACGCATTACCATATGAAGTCATACTAGGAAATGATTTTCTGACAAAAAATGGTTGTGTCATTGACTACGCAAACAAGACAATAAAGGTAAAAGAAGAGGAAATGGAAATCGAAGAGGAACAGGAAAAACAGAGAACAATGACATTTCAACTGCAAGAAGACATTCATCTACAGCCGCATCAGTGGAAAATGCACACTGTCGAGACGGAAGACAATATCACAGCTGATATAATGCTATATGACAATAAAGGCATTAACACCAAACGAGTTTCAATGCTGTCTAGCATTTGTATGACAAAAAACGGAAAAGGAAGGGTACCAATACTCAATGCTACGAACCAGAATGTGAATCTGAAAAGATCCCAAATAAGAATATATGGAAAATATACTAGAACCAACATCAGACTCATTTGGAAGGCAATGGAAGACGATGATGGAGCAAGTAATTTGCATGGTTGACTCAAGGACTTGCAAAGGAAAGTACATAGTACTCCACATGGCTGACACAAGGGCGAGTGGATGAACACCATCGAAGTTGCGAGTACTACTACTGATTACAATGAGAAATTTATACTAGATTGCGACGCAAGTAAGGTGGCAATTGGAGCAACATTGGGCCAAATAAGAAACGGGAAAGAGGTGCCCATCTAGTTTTTCAGTCGTATGCTACAGGCCAGTGAAGAGAACTAGGGCTCCACTAAAGTCAAAATGCTCACGCTGATTGAAAGCATTAAAAAGTTTTGACACTTCCTCATAGGAAGGCAATTCAGAGTATGAACAGACAACAGCGGTCTGGCCTGGTTGAAAACGTTTTCAGGAGATAAATCCAGGATAGTGTCTCAGTGGATTGAGTACCTAAATGAATTCACATTCACAATCAAACATAGAAAGGGCACATTACATAATAATGCGGATTTCTGGACATCACTCCCAGAGTACCAAAGAGATCCAACAAAGGCAGATGGAGAAAAGAAACAATTTCAATTCCTGCCGCACACTGAATATAAGGGGCTACCAGAAATAAATGTTGACAAAAAGGGTCAAGCAGTGCTACCAATATTAATAAGAGATGAAATAACAGAGCAGGAGATAGTGGACAAACAAAAAGACGATATAGTCCTAAGCGAGATCATCAAAAAGATCAAAGAACCACAAACAACACTATCCAAGATAATGGCAGGATACTATGAATGTTACAAATTGAAGATCAACAAGAATGGACTGCTATATGTTGAAGCCGGAAATAATTGCATTGCGATACCAGACTATTTCAAGAGGGAACTAATATGTAAGATCCACAAGAAGGGCCACCTGGGAATAACACAGACAGAGAAAACATTTAATGCTCGTTTCATAACAACAGCCATCAGGAAAGTCGTGGAAGACATCATTAACAAATGCACCACATGCCTCCTAAACAACAAACAGCATTTCCCAACACAATGAGCGCCACTGGAAAAAATCATCGTGATGCAACCTAATGAGATAATTCACATAGATCTCGAAATGCTATCAAAAGATTCCGAAGGCCATCAGTACCTACTAGTAATGGTGGACAACTTCACCAAATACGCAAGGATGGTCCTGATGCGGAACACCACAGCAGAAACCACAGCTGAACTAGTTCTAAAAGAATGGATATTGAGACTGGGACCAATGGAGACGATTATAACAGACAAAGGGCCACAGTTTGAAAGTGGACTATTTCAAGAAATGGCAAAATTATTAGAAATCGCAAGTGAACGCACAACTGCTTATCACCCTCAGGCGAACGGAGTGGTGGAGCAACTTAACCGAACATTGATTAAGCTGATTAGAGTGGCGACAACATGAATAGGAGGAAATAAATGGAGAGAGGTGATAGAAATGATCGAATACTATTACAATACCTCAGTACATGCAACAACGGGGGTATCACCATTCAAAGCCATGTTTGGGAGAGAGGCGACAACCCCACTATTGATGCAGTATACCAATTACAGCGGTAAATTGGACAATGCATACATACAACAACTAAGAAATCAGATCACGGGAATCCATGAAATGATGTGTCACAACATAAAGAAGTCGGCAGTGAGACAACAACGCAATTATAATAAAAAAAATTTATGGTCACGCACATAAGGTAGGTGATAAAGTATATGCGTTCACACTGATTAAACTTGTAGACACAAACCAAGTCTGGAAGTTGAAAACAGTATGGTTCAGCCCCCACACGATAACACAAACACTACCAAACAATGAATACATGCTAGATAATGATAGACTTTTACATTTTCAAAACCTGAAGAGAGCAACAGCAGACATTGAAGAAACAAAAATAGATGACAACGCTGAATTTAAAATATGCCAAATTAAGGGCATCATATACGATATGTATGATTTAGATAGTGTACATGAAGAAGAATTCAATGATGAATACACACCAGAAACCACGGATGATGACCCAAGACAAAGAATACTGCCTCAGAGGGCAGCAAGAAATAAACCTATATATGACACTGAGACATGGGATATAAATTTATTAACTGCATTTAGGAAACTAGAAGGAAATGATGCACCCACCAATGAAGAAGAGAGTGCGCAGAGCCCAGCAAACAGAGGGACTCTCAACAACAAACAGAAGGAGGAGGATGCAAAGATGTTCTCAAACCGGAAGTCGAATCGAGGGCAGAAGGGATGAGAATGAAGAGCCAATGATTAGATGACGTAGAGTGAGACAGCCTCCTAGTAGTCCTCAAGGCTGATTCAAGGGCAGAGAGACAAACGGACAAAAAGCCTCTCCCACCAGGGATCTGCACCGCTGATTCAAGGGCACACAGAAAACTGGTGCGCAGCACAACTTTCCTTCCCACAGTCCACAACACCGATTCAAGGGCAGTGAGACACGCAGAGTTCCACAGGAAGGTGTAAGTGGTGGAAGAACCATGGAGATACGAAAGCAATTCAAGGCTGACGTTATCTCATCCGGAACCACAGCTGGTCAAGTGCTGATAGGAGTAACTGTGAGCTGATTCAAGGGCGAAGCAGTAGAAAATATCAGCACAGATTCACAGCCTTCAGACTTTGAACCGAGCACCTGTAGACTACCATTAAGGATGACCCAGCTACACGCCTCCTCAGAGACAACATCAGAGAGAACAGTTAGATCAAAAGAAAGAGAAAAACGAATGTCAAAAATAGATGGGGAAACATTACATCCTTATTTTATGGGAACTACGAAGATGTGCTACAATGCATTTGCAAAGTTGTCACCAGAAACAAAGATCCATATACAGAAAGTCATGAGGGTCGAAGGAAAATTTTTACCAATCGTGCTCGATGCCAAAAATAGGCCAAAAGTCAACGTCATTATCAGCTTTCCACAGGAGATGAACGAAACACTAGAGAGGCCATACATGCGCAGTATGGTGCACGTCGTATTTGATGATGCATTTACGCTAGATACATATAAAGATAACATCGCTGAGATACTGGAAATAAACATGGATGCAGACAACCTCACAATCATACATATTCTAAAACAGAAAGAATACATGAAAGCATTAGAAAAGAAAGTGGACGATACAACAAGGATGGCAAGAGTACAAAACGTCAGAGTTGTACTAATAACAATAACAACACAAGACGAGATTCCTGACCACTTAGAAAATGCATGTCAGCTAGGCGAAAACATCTTCCCATGGGAGAAGTCAGATAAGAATACCACGATCCCAGAGCTGATATGCCTGGATTTACAGATAGATTATTGGGCACAGATCTACTGAATCATGGTAGACCCATGCATTGCAATTGATCTTTACAGGCAAATGAAAACCATAGAGTTGACAATGGATATAGAAGGAATTGAAAAAGCAAACACACTGTTTATAAAGTGCAGCCTTACGCAACATCAGGATCATTTACAACAAATTCAAATGATTTGGAGAAACATGAAGTTGCAACAAAAAGTAGAGGAAGGCTGGCCAGAAATAAGAATCGATGCACCATCCCGAAAGTTCCACAAATCAATAGAAATGGCGTTAACAGAAGTAAACAGAGCCTATGAATTGAACACGAAAAAGGACTTCAAACAATTAGTATTTGAAGAAAAGAATGCACCAGAAATACGTTACAGAACTATGGCATGGATATTAGCCATATTTACAACAGAAGATGCGGAACTAAAACTTCTGATCTTGCGACAAACCTGCCACAAGTTGACAAAATCAAAGAAATATGAAATTGCAATATTCCCGATTAATACACAGACAAAGAACTGGTTATTAAAAGGTCACACTGGAAAACTGGAGTCACCAAACAAAGCAGAAAAACCAGTGCAAGCGATGGAAAAAACATTGAGCAGAATAATCATGCAAGAAAATCCGTTGGGAAAAATGTCATCAGTAAGCATCGCGAATAAGATGGGGATATGCCCCCGAGAAATTACAATATATAATGAGCCAATGAGGAAATACATGTGGGGAGCAACATCCGAGAAACGGATGAAACAGCTCCAAAACCAGCCATGGCTCACAATGAGAAAGATTATCAAAAGGAAACTTGCAAGCACAGCAGAAATTCGAAGCATGATAGCACAGAAAAACGTGCAGAACATACTAGACCATGAAATGAGACGTTACAAAAGAGACAGTCCGCAGTGCACATTCACTAAGATCCTTTGAAGCACCGAAATGATGAAAAGAGGAGGTATTACAGAACCGGTAGAAGTATGTGAGATGGTTACTAAGTCCCAAGCAGAAATGCTAGAGGAGGAACAACTGCTAACATCGTCCAGATTATTACTATCCCCCAAGACACAACAAACAATTGACAGAATAAACATAGAAAAGTGGGGAGAAATCAGTCCAGCTAAGACCATTGAGTTGATAGATACAGATGACGAGCGTTTCTTGGTTGAAATTAAAATAACAAATGAGTCAAAAGACATAAAAGAAAGAAACTTCCAGTGTATTAGAGAACAACAAACAGTAGCGACGATGAAACTTATGTTCACCAAAGCATTTAAACAAACAGAACTGGAGGAAATACTACGACAATACAACCAACTTGCTATAGACGTCACATGCATCACTTCAAGAGTAGAAATGACAGAAGAATTACGATTAAAGCTAAGTCAAAGGGGACTAACACAAGCATTTTGGGATACGATTCCCGAAGCAAAGATGAATTACCCCACTACCATAGGCCTAGCAACAGCGTCAACTACAGAAGGCTCATACCTGCACATAGAACAAGAAATAGAGATGAAACTCCTCATCTGCACACCACCAGAGACTATCGCAATACCAATGGTCCTCCCATGTTGGAGAGTACCAAAGGACGTCAAGGTTGCGAAAACATTCTTACACGAGTACAAGTCATACGTGAACAACGAAAAGAAAGCAAAGGCTACAATTGATAGAGATGACTACAAAAAATCGAAAGCAATATTGCTACAAAATGATAACAAAGAACGAGTCTATATTGAAGGCACAATAACGCTGGATCCTAGGGTCCCTGTGCCAGATCATGAAAGTGCACTTATGTTAGGTGTAGGGGTTTTCTCTCGATTCGCCAACTAGCATTTCTTTTCTACATGTATCAGATAACTAACTGTCAACAAATGGATGGATAACCAAACATTAGGAATTATCTTAATATTGTTTTAGATCTAAATTAGCTTGTTATTCTCTGGAGTAAACGATATAGTCTGGACTGATATATGGGAAAAGAGATACTGATACTATGATGTTGTGAAAAGGGTTGAAATCATCACAGGCTACATATAATATTGAATGAACAACTAGTGACAGTTCCTGGTTGCAAATAGATATAACACTTTTACACAATAGAGATTAAGCCAAGTTGTGCCATGTAAGATTAATTTGTAAAATGCAACCAAGAACAAAATATGTGTCAATAAAAAGATAATTGTATCTGTCGATAAAAATACTTTTGACAAAATGACTCTTACTTTATTTTATCGCAGCCATCTTGGCAGAAGTTTGAAATTTAAATCGACAGGTACTTCTTTTGAAATACTATAAATACATTGAAACTTACTGTAAGCATTTGATAAAGAATTTTACTTAGAATTCTTATTTTTCATCTTATTAACGGTTTGATTATTTAATACAATGTCGAGCTAATCGAGCAGTAGTGGTCTGGATATATCACAGGGAATGATTCTATGGTCCCTGTGCCAGATCATGAAAGTGCACTTATGTTAGGTGTAGGGGTTTTCTCTTGATTAGCTGACTAGCATTTCTTTTCTACATGTATCAGATAACTAACTGTCAACAAATGGTTGGATAACCAAACCTTAGGAATTATCTTAATATTGTTTTAGATCTAAATTAATGACCTATAATCGACTGATATAATGACCGTACATGTAGTAATTATAAATGTAGGTTAGGAAGTTGTTCAAATAGAATTTATTTAACTAAGCCAATATATTTCGGTAATGGCTACATGTAATATTGAATGAACAACTAGTAACAGTTTCAGGTTGCAAATAGATATAACACTTTTACACAATAGAGATTAAGTCGAGTTGTGCCATGTCTTGAGTAAGCACTGAGCTAATGTAGGGTACACATAAGCTATCTTGATTGAGCTGAGAAGTGGCACTCAAACATCGGATGGAATGGTGAAATTGGATGTGGAGATCTGCTTTGGGCAGATGCCCACTAGAAGATCGCTACAGAGGTTACAGCATGGCTTCGTCACCTAAAAAGTGAATAGTTAATTAAGGTTACATAAAGTAATAGAAGAAACTAGTCAAGCAGTAACAACAAGTAAATCCTTACCCGCAATAACACAGCTAATGTTACAAGGTAACAGTAGACAAACAGTGATAAAGCCTGGTAGAGGATATTACAGTATGCAAACTACCAAAATTTATCCCACTGTAAATATCAAACTAGGCAATTTACATGACCTCACTGCTAGATATCCAAGAACTAACATAGGTCATAAGTCATAATGGAACCAACTTGCCATAGCCTTCAATTCTAATGCACTCCAAACAAACATCAATCTCTAATCATGAAATAAGGTTGACAAAGAAGGCTAAAATTTGAAAAATGTGGTTTTTGGTGTTCAAGCTAGTGTGAGTTCATGGTAGAGTAGATTAATTGCAGTGGAGTTTAGCTTTGAAAACAACAATATGTCACCAAAACAAGCAAAAATATCTGTTTTCTCATATATCGCCCTGTTTACACCATAAGTTTTCCCTTACAAATTTATCTTTATTTACAAAACAATTATCAGAATAAGTAAACATCATTTGCTTTTACACAATGAGTTTTTCCTTATGACCATATATTCCTAACTGCAAAACTATCATTTTCTGAGTTTGTAGGTTTTCCTTTGCAAACAATTATTTTGGGCTAATTTCCATTTGATTTGTCAATTTAAAATCATTTTCACATGATTTACGTAAATAAGGCCTGTAATGGTTAATGATGCACAGTTTGACCCATGATAAAAAATGTTTGCCCACTCCTGCATTATTGCATATATGATTATATGCTAATAAGAAATTAACTATTGTAATATGGTTAAATATTGTAAAGTTTATATTCATATCATAACCTGAACAATGGGAAGTAACAGTAGTTGAAATAAATTATGTACTCTATTGAAGAAAATGTGCATATTTTTTCAATACAAATTATTAATGATATTTGAAAGACATGTGGCTCACATTAGAGATTAAAAACTTTGAATTTAGTAAGTGTTTATGTAATGTCACATTCAAATCATTTAAAACAGTCTACACTATGCTCTTAAGCTATTCTAGCATAATGTATTTTAAATTTTTATTTAAAAAGTTAAATATTTAACACTTTAAGATATGAAGAAGAAATCAAGCTTTAATATTTTCACTATTAAATTTCAAAAATGGCATTTATAGCATCAATTTAAAAAAACTTAGTCACAAATTAGTGTTTTTTAAAGTTTACATAAAATGATTTAGGGAAAAATTGAAAGCACATAGAAGAATTCTAAAAACAGATTCAGATAGGCAATCAAAAGATTTTTAAAAATTGTTGCTTGATTTTTTAAATCTTAAATTTTTAACTACATAAATTAGAAATTTGTTGTTTTTGCATCTAGTAGAAAAACTGGAAATTTCTCTATATGCCTACTTGAATCTCTAAGACTAAAAATTACTGTTGAAAGTGTCATCAATTAACAACTACAACTGACCAAAAAACTAGTTTTTTTCTGTTATAAATGAGATATAAAAATTTTTAGGAAAGTATATATTAAAAATATATGTAGGTTTCACATTTAATGAAACTAGATAACAAATAATATATAGTGGCATCAAATATTAACTAAATGAGTTTAAATACAATCAAAAGCACAAGTTTAATGGCAACAACATGTAGCCTTTACATAAAATCAATAGAAATGTAAATAGTGTTTGCTTCTTTTATGACTTCTTCTACAATAACTTAGTCCTAATTTAGCTTAGAATAGTCTGTTTCTTTTGTACTGCACAACATACTATCAATGATTGTGTATAAACCTCATGTATAAGCCACATCCTAAACTTTGATGGTTGGTTTTTGAGTCACAGGTATCTAGTGTGTATAGACTCCATACTAATGTTATCTGTCAATGCATAAGTTTTTTAATTCATTAAGCACACCTAATTCTGCTTCTATTCCAATCACTTAGCATACCTAATTATGCTCAATGATTAGAATAAAATGCTTTACAGGACCACCACTTAAAAACTGATTACTTAAGTACATTTTCTGAAGATTTCCCAGTGACTTATTATTGAAAAAATTACCTTTAGCATTGTTCATTCCAAAATGTACCCTAATCATAAACATGGCCAGAAATTTCCAGATATATTTTTATTTTGCAAGGATAAGTCACATCTTAATTTGGGTTTTGAATAAAAATTTTATTCCAATCAAGTGGTGGAGAGGAATGAAATGATTCCCAGAAATGTTCAGATCAGCATAGTTTCCCCCTAAAATAATTATTTTTCCTGTAAGCACCCTCTACTATTTCCTATTCAGCCTATGCAAAAAATTTTTGCAGATTACTATTATTCAAAAATTTTTTAAAAAAATTAATCTTTGTATTCCATTTCCTAATTTTTTTATGAAAGCCTTTCAAAAAATCATCCACTACCCTAAAAATCAACTTGGAGCTTAGAGTGGGGGCGCAAGGTTGACAGGTTATTGCACCTGAAATTCTCAAATGTTCCATTTGCAAGTTCTTAAGCCTGAAAATTTGCGGTTCCTGTGATTAATAATGGCTCAGCAATCTCAAAAATGATTTTTTTAGCAAGAAAACTAAGGTCAATAGAATTAATTTGGAAAATAAATTCACAAATTCCTATTTATAGTATCAAATTTATGTATTATTAACATACTAGTTACATTAAAAATTCATCATATTTACTTGCAGCATTTGTTGTATGCAATAAATCTATTAAAATGTCAGAAAAATAACTTAAATGTTGACTAATGTATATCTTTTAATATCAAGTTCAAATACTATAATTGTAATTCAAATGTATTGCAATATACAATAGTTTGCAATAATTCATTTTTGCTATAATGGCATTTTCAGATTTACAATAATTACAAATATTGTCCTTTAATTTTTAGGCTGATGTTATTTATGCAGAAAATAATTCGGAATTTCAAGCAAATAAAAATAATCCAGGTGGTTCAAGATATGCCAAATTTCAAGAAAAATTTCTTACAAAATAGGCATTTTATTTGGCTTTGTGTGCAGTTAGTTTGTTCTGGATAGGCTAGTTGAAAATACCCATATATAGAAAATATTTGTCTGGACGTGATTGCACGAATAAGGCGTTCTTAGATATACAGACCCAAAATTCCAACAAACACAATTTTCTTGAAAAATATGCTAATTTGTCAATCAAAGCTGGTCTAAGATTTTAACTTAGGCAGTTACATGCATTTTCTTGAAAAACAGCCGGTTAGAGAATTTTATGGACATTTACGCAAAGCAGGCGAAATCCAAACCCTAACAATAATAAATCTGACATTATTGAGATAAATCCTTTTGCACATTTATTTTTTCAATTGTCTGTTAAGTAAATGTGACAATGTGTGGCGGTAACTTTAAATGACGGTCAACTGCTTCAATAAATTTGCTATAGTTCAATGATGCTAGGTTCATTCTATCAACTAAATATTTTAATATACAACTTCAGAAAATATTGGATGTCCTCAGTGATTGATTAAAAGACATGTCGATGAAATAATTTTATTAAAGGGTAACTCTAATACCAAGCTAAATCACACAAAGAACCAAATTTAAGTAAGTATATTGGAAGCTTCCATACATCAGCAACAAAGTCAAAGTATTCAAATCACGCATAAAAAAGTTTATTTAGAATTAATCAAATCAATAATAACTCTAATTTTGACATTATTACAATGTCCTGCAGCAAAGCTGCTGTTTTCTTTACTTGTTTACAAATATAAATGTGAAGATTGTCAACAACCTTACGTCGGAGAGACACTCAGACATTTACTACACAAATAATGGAACATCTTTTAGGACAGTTAAAACCAGAAACGTACCAACATCAACATCCAAAATTTTGAAATTTAACTAAAAACATATTATCCAATAATACAAAAGAAAAAAATATAATCAAATTTAATGAATAAATACAGAAATTATTACAACATCCATATTTATTAGTGTGTCCGATTTGAATTATAACATTTTTTGTGTAGTTAATTGTTAATCATTTTCCTTCAAAATTTATTCCAAAAAGGATTTTAATCAAAACCGGTCGCATATATATAAAATATTCATGTATAAAGAATTTCAAAACTGAATTTTTAGTCTAAGAATGTTTTTATTTGAAATATCTAACAGTCGTGGAATTTCAATTATTGAATTGCTAAAATTTAATTTTTTTTCATTAAATAAAGTCCAACATCCTACTTAATAATATTTCTTTGACAAGGGGGGCTGGGTCCCCATTCGAATTTAACAAGGTTGGCTGAGCCCCCCCTCCTCGAGAACACACCTGAACATTTCATTGTGCGACTACTATCGATTGTCATTAGTTATGTATTGCACTTTGTAGCATTCAAATAATAGCAAAATGTAACCTTAATTGGTTTCCGTTTGGGATTTTAATCAAAGTGCTTCAAAATTAATTTTGCTTAAAATGTGAAAATTTACAATTCTTGCTTCACGGTTATTATTAATTTAATACTTTGAATAATTTTTTAATTTATATATATATATATATATATATATATAATGAAGATCTATACTTAGAAATACAATTTAAGTTATTAAATTATTTGGCTATTGTAGAATTGATTACTTTCTATTAATATATAATATTAATTTTAATTTGTAAAAATAAATTTTTCTTAGTTCAAAAAACACAGCAAGAGCACATTCAGCATCATTGTAATCTTAACTCATTATGCTTTAGGACCACTAGATGTATTCAAAATGTACACAACACAAATGACTTATAATTTAATATCATAGCTAAGTGAATTTAACTAATATATATTTCCAATAGGGGCGGACCTAGAAATTTCTGAGCGGGGGTACAAAATGGCCTTAAACTCTATTTCTGCATAATATTTCTTATTCTACATTTGATTAAATTTTGACTCTTCGTGCATGTTATGAAAACAATTTTGAAGGTCATGATAATTTTCTAGTTCGGACTCTCTACTATTGAACTTGAGTTTCTTCGAATTTGTTTAGGAATACATTAATTCGTGTAATGTATCATTTTATATTATTATATAGATACATCTATTTCTGGTCCCGTACTAATATTTTATTTTGAAAAATTATGCAATGTCAATCAAACTGAATACTGAATGGAGATATTACAGATATATTTTATCTTAGCAAGTATAACTTAATATTGAATATTAAATCAAAATGATACAAGTCTTAGTTGAATTTGAAAATTTGGTCTCGGTCTCGGTCTCGTATTGATTCTGTCTCATGCTTTGCTTTTTGTTTCCAGTTCTGCCATCAGCCGCGTGGGTCCTCTATTAGGACCAGTAGAGGGACAATTTTGGAGGGCTCCATTGAATAGACCACTAACATTGTTTTGTGAAATCTGGAGAGGGAAAAAGACGTTAATACATAGACTAATAATTTTACTGCAATAGTTTTAATTTGCATTGATTGGTTGGTCAATCTTTAGCATTATTTTTTCTGCAAAATTAAGTAACTACAATTTCAAATTATTCGAGTATTTAGAATCGAAATTTCTAAAATGGGGGAGAGAAAGAATGAATCTCTAATATTACTAGTTTTTTATGGACATGGGTAGTTATTTGTAAAACATAAATTGAACAATTAATACAAAATGGTGTCCAAAATTTCAGAAATTCTTAAAAATGCTAAAATTTAAACATTTATGAAAATATTGTGAATACATTTAAATATCATTTTAAAAATGTGATATAGCGAATTTAATATGTTGAAGAAAATGTTTGCGGATGGTGAGGGACTTCAAATGTCCCCCTGGTTTAGATCTGCCAGTTTTCAAAATCTGAAATAGAAAAAATAGATAGCTTTTTAAAACATGTTGAGTTTTATATAGAATGATGATATACTTGTTTTTGTTCATCACAACACACACTTTGAGAAATGTCAAGGAATAACAACAATGACGACTAAGGCAACCCACGCCGTGGAGGTTAAGTGATGCATGATTGCTGCCTGATGTGTAGTAAGATTGATCTTGATGACTCTACAAGGTCTCTAACAAATGCCTTGGGTGTAACGAAATCTGATGTGTTGTCTTATTAATGCACTTAATAGATTTAAATTGATCCAGAGTAAAGCCTTTGTATTTTATACAAAATGCCACCTTCATTGAACACTTTGATTGTGTATGATTTAGCATTTGAGAATTATCAAAATTGTGTTGACTTCATTAGTTGCTGATGGAAAGCAAACCCAGGAAGGTGGCCATGCTACAAACATCTTGAGGGACTAAAGTAACTTATAAAGACTTACGGTTTTTTCTAGGATTTTAGTTTATCTTTCATACTTGAAGAACTATCCAGATAATTTTAGAAAAAATGAAGTTTTTTTAAATGTCTAATAAGGTAAAAAGGACCTGTGATTTTTTGAGAAAAAGTAGGAGGACAAGTCCTCCTTCCCTCCGTGGTCAAGTCTATAAACAAAAATTTGTCTTAATTAGCACCATCACTGAAATATATTCGTCTCTATTTACTAACTGTACTCAGATTTATGTATGCAGTGGAAGCAGCTCTGTCAACTGCTTTATAATTTATTTAATACCAAAGTTTTGTGAATATTAGATGAAAAGCAAAACATTTGATTAGTTAATATGTTTTATACATTCTTAAAAATTTGTAATATTATTTGAAAAAATAATTGGAATTTCACAAATATTTAACAAATCATTGCAAGGTTTGGTAAATTTTAGGAATATTTGCAAGTTATTTGAAAAATTTGCAAAATATTTGGCTAATAATTGCAAACTCTTTGGTTCGATTTGCAAGTGAAATGCAAAAATTTTGCTCAAATTTAGAATTTCCAAATTTTTACAAAGGAATTAACCTAATCGCTGCACTCGATATTGCTCATCCACAATCCCCCTCGTTACTGATTACCAACAACAAGTTTACCAAGGATTTTTAAAATGTAAAGTGACTGAAAATATATTTTATATAATAGATTTCAATATTATCAAAAACAAAACTACAACTAATCTCGAATTCTATATTCAATATTTTTAGATAATACAATAGCATTCGTAATCTAACTAATAATTTGAAAATTGACATTGTAAGCCACTGAATAGGAGCTCTTTTCTGGAATATAATGCTATGAGCATGAATTGCCTATTCATGTTTCAAGTCAGGTAATATTGTTCAACCTCATCTTGAAAGATTGTATACCTCAGACACTCTAATTATTACAGTTCTTATTGGTTTTGTTGTTACCAAATTTTAAGAACAAAAATAAAATAAGATTTGAAACAAGGAAAATAATATTTTATATTGTTTTACAGAAGAAAAACACAAAATGTTTGGCAATAATTTTTTCACAAAGACTATGACTTTAGTAGAATCCCTTTAATATGGCTTTTCTAAATTCTGGAATACTGAAGGCATATATCACTGGATTAAGACAAGCACTCATCGACATCATTACCATCAATGCTTGCCAAAACCAACCACTGAAATCAATTGGATTCTCCCAACATATATCCCACATCCAGAAAAATGCTGTTGGATAGTTGCAAACTACAAAAGCAATAAATATCTAAAATGAATGGCATCTGAAAAAAATATTTAAACTTAATCAGTTATTTGAAATAATATTTCCAAAAATATATAAAAAAGTACTTATCGAATCTCCAATCACTGCAAGGCATTTGAAATCAGATTAAGAGAAAGACTAACTACATTCTTCATTACATCACTTAAAATTAATGTCCACATTGTTAATTTTTCAGCTACTTTGTACAGGGCATTGACGTAAACTTATATCCGATTTTTGTATACCGTTATTTACATATATAATATATAAATTTGGCATCGTATATTGTTGTCTTATATTGATTCTATTCCGTATACTATTTCGAATATTTGAAATAGATATTTAAAAATAATCCATTTCATTTATATTTCACTTTTGCCGCACACAAGACACACTTTACAGTTTTTTCCCAGATGTTGAAGAGAAATCAATCCTTTATTAAAATCTTTTACGTTAATTTAACCCTATTTCAGAAAAAAATATGGTCTACAAATTTGTTTTGTATTTTACAGACAAGAATCAAAAATATTTATTATGTTATCCCAGATGTTTTTTCAACTGGTTTACATATTCTGACATGATTTGTTTTGATATTAGATTACAGTGTAATATTCATCTACATAATTTTATTATTGATTATCCCTAAGGTAATTATAATGTATAATTACATTAACAGATTTTTTATTGTTTTTTATATTTCAAATATATTCCTTCACAATTCCCCTTTGCTTACACAAAGAAAAATTCTTACGAACCCAAATATTTTTGGCAACTAGAATTGGTAACATCTTCTTGTGGAATTTCGTGAAAAATAAAGTAGAATTTCAGTCATAATAAAACAAAGTCTGAAAATAATAAAAAACAGCCAAGAAACGCTGATGCCACATAAAAACGATGACGTCATCACTGATGTAGTGAGGCCATCAAAATTATCTTTATATCAAATTGTTTGTAAAAGGTTATTAAATACTGGTGCAAAGTTTCATCAAAATGGAGTTTTTAAGAAAAATAGGGGGCGGAATCTGCCCCCATGGCTAGACCATGGTGAAAAATATATATATATCTATATATACTTCAATACCCTGACTTTGTAGTCTACTGTTGTTTCGATATTTGTATTATTTTAACAAAAGAGTAATCATTTCATTTTGAAGCTAATTCGCAATTATAAATGTATTGTAATACATAATTAAAGGAATGGTCTATATATATCATAAATCAAGCATTGATTAGGATGCTTTAAAGGAAGATGTTATTAAGTATGTCTATGTTAACATATTCGTAAATATTTTTGACAACATTAAAATCTACAGATATGATAAAACAAATTTAAATTAATCCTACCACAATTGATGTCTTTACCACCTTGAAACTTGCCTTGTTTATTTGGCTTCCTTTAGTAGCTTGCCTCAGCTTTCGTATAATTTCAAAATATAATGCTACTATTACCAGTGAAGGAGCAAGTGACAACACAACAAAAAATAAAGTTGCTTCAATTTTTTGAAACCGAATGTCTTGATCAAAGAAACTGGTGGTACATGTGCCACTTTCATCAATGTAGAAAAGCATTGGCACGTGAATATTCACAGTTCCAAAGCCAAAGAAGTAACATAGACATATCAAAAAGAATATTTTACATTTAGTTAGTTTTATCCGATGATATAGAGGCTTGCATATGGCTAAATATCTTTCAAGGGCCACCACCACAATATGCCACGAAGAAGTAATTGCCATACCTTCATAAAAATACATACTTCCAAAAATCTAAACATGAAAATAAAACATTTTTCTCATTTGTGACAATGCCAAGTGAATAAAGACAATCATATATTTTCTAATTTCGATATTGGTTCAATGTTCAAGCCACTTTAAACAAATGACAAAAACTCAGAACTATGCATTAAAATTATGCAAAAACGAAACACTGAATAGAAAATAATTTGTTTTATTGGATATTAAAAAGTAGTATCTCTTAATTACTTTTAATCAATGTACAATTAATAATGGCTTTCCATCTTTAGGTATTTTAAAATCTCCCGGTATAGATTTCAATTTGCAATCTGTATCTTCAAATCTGTGATAATGCAGTGCATTGCTGATATGATAATGACTAAAGTCTTGTTTTTGCAAAAAAGTAATATTATTTAACACTTATAGTTTGGGAAGGAATTGTCAGCTTTCTTTGTCAAGCAAAAGCTTTTACTTGTCCAAAAAACGAATAATTGAAAAATGTTTATTTATTGTAAGAATTGATGTAGGAAATTATTCCTGTGAAATCTTATTTTTGAATTACTAACATAATGATCTGTAAGTTTGTTTGAAAAGTACAGTAATTGTAATAATAATTATACAATAATTAGTTTTACAATGCAATAAAAAGACACAAATTTTAAAAATACAGAAAAAAACTTATTGTATCGCATGCAAAAATATTTTGGTTTTTAAAAATGAACTGTACCAAATATTAGAAAAATAACGGGTATCCACATAAATTGATTAAGAATATTTGGGACCAATCTCTCATTTCAAAATCTATTGAATGCAACCAAATTAATCACTTTATTGGAAACTACCATATCTTGAAGATTAACAAAATCATTTAAGAACAGGAATTAACGGAGTTAACACCAGTTATGCAATCATAGAAAACATTTAATATTTTTGAAAACAAACAATGCTAGTTTCTTCACTGGTTTAAGAATATAGTTGTGAAGAATGCAATGTTTCTTACTTCTCCGAAACTAAGGATCATCTCTTAAGTAAGCAACAAAAAATAATTTATTTTAAGTGCATGCAAATTTAAACGGAATTTAGTCTAGTACATTGTAAATATTATTCCCACAAATTTTGCATGCTTGAATCGAAACCGGTTAAGATATATATATATATATATATATATATATATCATGGCGGTAAGTATTATAGGATTTTAAAATCATTGTTCTCATCATTAGTTACATTCGATCAGTAAAAAATTAGAGATATCTAAAATCTCTAACCTACGTTTGAGGCACCCTGTATAAATTTGCAGTTACAAAGGAATATTATCAAGGATGTAATCAACTAAATGAAATCTGCAAGAGGTAATGAGATCAATGGCAAGGTTTTCTTAAAAAATAATGAAGGTCATGTTGAAGAAAGGGCTTTAATGATGTGACCATTTTTATTAGTAAAGAATAAGCCTATTTGACTGTATTTCTATTAAAAATTATAAATTAAAATTGCATATTAAAATATTGCATTCTATTGTTAATAGTAAATGTGATTTCTTTCATATTTCGGAGCAAGCGTTTTCTTAATGGCTACCATTAAAAAAGACTTTGTAATAATTCCATGTGTGTCATCCAAAATAAAATATATTCTGAGGAGACTAAATTTAATGAACATGCTATTCTATTCTAAATTCAGATTCAAATATTATCAATAGCCTTAGATTAATGTCAAATTAAACATCGACACGCCCTATAACATTTGTATATACTGTATATATATAACATTAAGGATAAATGCGGATAAGAGGATGATTGATCAAATGATGATTACAAGAGTAATCAATATTGAAAAATATTACCACTCGTCACAATGTCATATCTCCATTATTATAAAGCATGAATCTATTATGCAAAGCAACATCCTGTTTTTGTATAGAACATCGCAGTGTTCAAAGAGGATTTTTAATTAAGCTCAAAGAATTTCTGGGTATATTTGATTGAATGTTGTGATTTAAAAAACTAAAATATATTCTTAATTTTGTAAATTTGATAGTGTGAAGATAATATTTCTATTCAATTTAAGGCAATACTAGGATATATCAGAGTCATAGTATTGAGACCCAGGTCATATGACAACTCAACACTCAAGCTAAATGGATATGCAGAAAATAGAAAAAACACACTTTGGTAGGCAGTGTAATTGCTGTTCGATACTAATATAGATAATACCCGTGTGCTTTAAGACTTCCCCTAAAATAGTTGTGACCTTGAGTTAAATTCAATAAACCAAGAATAAAGAATATTTTAATTAACCACAAGATAAGTTAATGTAGGCTTAAAATTTAATATATTGCACGAAATTGAACAGTTAAGTTCAATGGTATGGTAAAATAAAATTAATAATCTCAAAATTTACTTCAAATTATCATGTTCCGGGAGTCGGTTATTCGAATGCCCTATTAATAAAAATATAAACATTTTTTCTAATTTGAAATTTTTGGCATAATTATGAATTGTTGACTTCAACTCGGCACATTAGTTAGATCAAGCGGGATTCATAGGTTGCAGCGTTCCTCGTTTTGCATCACAATGTTTCTCAAAATGAGTCTATTTTGTACTAAAAATTACATGTTTACATCTATTTGCAAAATAATTTGGGATGCATTATTGAGATAGCCACTTGACTAGAGGTATCACATACATTTATTATCGATCCCTGACTGAATTTTCAGTTCCCGTGCGATTTAGTGCCGGCCCTCCTAATCTTAATCCTGTAATTTATTTCTAATTCTTGATTGTTGTTTGAACCCGGATCCGAAGTTTTTCAGCGCATTTTTGTTTCAGATGTCAACCTAAACTAAACCATGGAAAAATTTTCAAACAACTGATGTAAATTTAGGAAATAATCCCAAGTTGTTTACACAATTGCATTAAATTCATCTCTAATTACCAATTAATACTAAAGAAACTTATTGGGATTTTACTCTTGTATAAAGTTTTAAATAATATTGATTTCGTTATCATAGTAACAAGTTTCAATAGTAGACTATCAATTCAAATTGCCTATAACTGTACTCAGTGATATTTCTTGAAATTTGTCATTTTTGTTCTCTGTTCGAACCTGGATCTTAAATCTGAAGTAATCCATTAAAATATCATAAAAATTTAAATTTATGCTCTAAATACAAGCCAACTTTTTAAAAATATATTATAAATAAATTTGCATTTTCAATTTCTATTTTTTCAATGCCCAACAACATGGTTTTTTATAATTTATTTAAGAAGTATACCTTGCATGGAATATTTTTGTTCATATACTTTGCAGTAAGGCTACCAAATACATAAAGTGCAGTGAGATTGACGCATGTAAGAAAATCAACAATGCCCAGAGATATTATATATGAAGCCATTTTCGTGTTCTCCTTCCACTTTCGTAGATGAGGACTAAATAAAAAGCATAATATGACCAGGATATTACCAGGTAGACCTATGCAGGAAATGGCAACAAAAATGAGCCACACATAGAAGTCTGCGTCTGACACATTACCAACGCCCCAGTCAATATTTTCAGACAGATCACTTTTCACAGTGCTGTTCGTTAGCATTACATTTGAATGACAATTTACTAAAAACCGTACTTTATAAAGCAAATGTTTTGATTTAGCCAATAGGAAAAAGCAATTACAGCGAGAAAACTGATGACACTTTCCAATGCATAAACTAGCATCTGATTGATGTCTTTTAAAATGCAACACAACACGCGAATTATGCAGGAGCTTTGGCTTCACTATAATGTAATACTATAAGTAGACTCACATCATTTAAGCAAGAGATTGTAATAAATATTTTATTATTTCTTTTATTCTACACTAGTTCTATATTATGAAATACAAGAGAAATGCAGTAAATGTATTAAAAATTTCTTAATATTCGCTTTGCTCTACAATTTGTTAGCTGCTCATTTAAACAGCAATAACGGCCTCATCCTGGCATTGACATGTCGCATCCAAGCAAATAGTAGCCAGCCATAACTGCACAGAAAAACTGTTTCCCAACGAAAGGAGTTCGCATATTTGATACCTATTAAACCTCTATTGTATTTACACATTATTGAATACACAATAAAGGGAATTACTAACGTCACAGATGTTCTCAAATCAACCACCATTTTCTTGAATTACAAGATTAAATCTATGTACAAGATTATTTACAGCGCGTTGCAATTCATTGAAAGTCATCAATTTAATTGGAGTAAAATTTATAGTTTATTGTCAGAGTATTGTCATAGTAAATGGATTTGAATCTTGTTTGTAAATATTGGAAATTGAAATAATTAATGCGAGATTTGGAAATATTAATGCAGGTATCGGAAATTGACGGAGAAAGAGTTTAATATTATAAGTTTTAACTCAATATCGTTCACTTCGTTATGCTTGAATAATTTCTAAAATAATTCAATTTTTTCGAATGAATGCATGTGCTACACAGATTTTAGCTTATGCTATTAGCATATCTGATCCTGCTATTCGGATTTATGCATTGCAAGTACCAGGCATGTCCTGAGACAGATTATTTTTGTCCATTCCTATCCCGCGTCAGACTTTCCCCATCTCATCCTACAACAATTTTTCGTTTTACTGACAGAATGTGACTACAGGAAACGCCCCTATACAAACCTATTGTCATACGAACGTGTTTCCAGCCCTACACTGCTAAACAGGCAAAAGGCGGGCTTACGCAAGCTTATTGATTGGATGGGGTTCCATTTGAGAAACAGTGGTTCACACCTAACTCGAATAGAGCCTGCCTGGGGTGACCCAGTATTAGAGGAAAACAGATGGCTTGCCTGTGCTTGGTAGACACGATAACACAACATTAGTAATTATTAGATACAGACAGATAATAACAAAACTGATCAATAAACAAAACACTTTAATCAGAATCTTCTCGCCAAGACAATGTTATATTAGGAATTTGCTTTGTCTACGGAAATATCGTCGTCATACAACTCAATACTTTTCTCACGTTTTTTAAACCACAATTATACGCAATAGAGTACACAACTTCTGGACTCATTCTCATACAAATTTTGAAAGAATCAACCCTGCAATAGAAAACAGGCGTTCAATGACTGCAGACGACACAAGTATACCTAACACAACACATGCAAGTATACGGAGCAGTGGTAAACTTAAGGAAATTTCCCAAAAAGGAATCAGGTTCTGGCAGTTGATTCCTTTTTTCGAGAAACATTTAACCTCACTCTCCAAGAGGCAATGAATATTGACGGCATGTTTGTAATTCTTTGCTGTTGGCTGAGTTCCAAATATTCCATCAAGAAGACGATATGATTTTTCTTCAAGACCTTATACAAAAATGGTACTATACTAGATGATTCTATAAGCTTGTCAAAGTCAATATTAATTGATTCAATTAAATCATGCTGATATTCATCCACAATATCACTGATTTTACTGGCAAATCCAAACCATGAATTTTAAAGGCATTCTGATTCTGCTTACCGGGAGTAGCTATACTTGACTCAGAACGGATATTATTTTCTCATTGAGCTTAAGACCTGTAAAAACTGCAGCAAAAAGCGCAAAAGGAGATTCACAGCACATTCAAATTTTCTCGGACGTTAATTCACGTAAATCACAGCCGAAGATGTTCCATGCATTTTCAAGCAAATATATGCGCGAATAAAATGGAAATTGCCTCAAAATCTAACAAACATTTCCTTTGAAGAAATTCAGCACTACAATGCGTACTGCTTCATCATGCAGAAAGATTTCATGACGGCATTAAAATGCAAGCCAATTTAGAGCAATTGCTAAAAATATTTTTTATGCCATGTATAATGTAGCACGCAAAATCAATTTTTGTACGCCATCGCGCGACAGAAATATTTCGTAGCAAGAAATATTTCGTGTAATGGAAAGTTTGCAATCTAGCGAATGATGATTTGCCTTTGGCTACAAGATGCTTGCCTCATGAACAGTCATACAATTTACATGTGCGGTGAGTTTCTTGAGCAGGAAAATTAGCAGTTTCAGATATTATTTTTGCACCAGCATTGAATGAGATTGTAGGTAAGTCTGACACCATTTTCACGGCATGATCTTTTAGCATCTCAAGGGAAAAAGGTGGCAGTTTCGGCTTTACAACTTGCTGAGATTCGAACATCTGCTTTGTATTGCCACCCACTAGGTCGTGAAATTGTCCATTTTTTCACGTGTTTGGAACCATGCATTTTGTTAGACTTGATTCCACTTTGCTTTATCCAGTTCGCCGAACAATCCAGCTTATACCAAACGTGCATCACTTGAAATTCACGACATATTAAAAAAAGAGTCAGTTCGTTCTACAGCTTCATGGCTCGTATGTTTTCATCTAATGACTCGTCCTTGCAATACGTCTTCGGCACATCGCAAAATTCAACTTATGTAGGAAATTTTCCTTTGAAATTCTAAAAAATTTTATTTTTTAAATAATAGCTGCTTGGTCAAAAAAACTTTTGTGCAGAAATGTTATTGCCAAACGAAATCGACGTTATTAACCAGAGATGGAATCGGACCCAAAAGTTTAGGATCCGATCCGATCCGAATCCGAAACTTCTTGATGCAGATCCTATCCGATTCGAACTTTTGAAAGAATTTAAATTTTTGTTCGCAAACGAATCCGAATGTAGATATGTATTATAACTATAAATAAACATGGACTTTAAATATATTTATGTTTTTTTCAAATGCAAATAGAAAATTTTAAGTGCTTTAACACTATCAACCTGGACATGGACGTTATACCAGAGATGACAAGTTCGACCTTGGACCGAGGTATTGATAAAATGAAATGACTTACGCAATAGTGCATGCAAATCTACTCCAATGTAGTGAGTCCTTTATAAATTTAAAGCAATGTGTTGAAAAAATCAATTTTAAATTTTAAAGTATTACAACAGTATCAAATGCTCTTTTAGTGCTACAATCTAATACAGTCAATTTTGGTCAAGCAAACCATAAAATTCAAAAGATGTTTTTTGTCAAAGGGCCGAAAATTTTCGACCAATGTCCATCTATGTTGGAAATAGATTGCTTCTTTTATCTGCAATTGTCTACCCACAAGAAGCAAATCCGTTTCTGAATGGCGTGACTTTGATTATATGAGTGAATATTGATAATTATGTTCTGCCAAAAATCCAACAAATTAATATCTTTGCTTATTTGCAATCTTTGTCGTAATCTAATTCCTAAAATTGCAATCAACTATAATCATAATATATTTATAGAGTTTAAATAGTTGAGTCTTTATGGTATTACCACGTCCTATTAATATAATTATGTCCAAATCCAAAAATCACCATATTGGAATGTTACTATGAATTGATAAAACGTACTTCAAAATTGCAGCTAAGGCGATAAAAACAAGAATAGCAAAAACAATGGCAATTTAATGTACAAACCCAAAATTTATATTGCAAGACATTAAAAAAATATATATATGTTCGTATAGTGTTTGAATTGAATTTGAATTTACTTGGAGTTCAAGACATTAAAAGACATTGCAGCAGAGTGTATTAAATTCCGTTATAGAAAAAAATATTTTTACAAACTAAATTTGAGAATTATACATGAATTTTGAATTTTACTTTTCATTGAAATTGTATACTAGATTGGGTTACCAATTATAAATTATTTAAAAGCAACACTAAATAAATTAATACTCTATTATTGCTATTCCAAAGGTATGGATCTATAAATAATTTTGTATTAGTGATTATAATAATAACGAATCTTCTGAAAACTATGTTGCTTACAGTGAATCTTAGATTGCAATTTTTGATTGAAGAGCATCCCAAGTTGTATTAGTATTATTTAATTTTGGCGGTGTTTACAGCAGCTAAGGTATTCCACTTGCTTCTCTGTGTTTCCTGTGCTCTTCCATTTGCAAGTTTATACAAACAAATGTTTTTGGTTGCTTTACAATTTTTCTAACACTGACATGAATCGCATTTTTAGATTTGGAAATATTCGTCACCAATTTGATAAGTTGCTGGAAAGAATAGGGCGGAACTTGTTGTATGGACAATGAAATTCAATTACAAAATTTCACTTAGATTGAGATTATTAACAAACTTAAAGTGGCACTCAATGTAAACATGTGAGTAATGTATAAATTGTACAAACACCATTTTTAAAATTTGTGTATTCCAAGCAGATCCGAAATTTTCTCGAAGTGTAGATCCGATCCGATCCAATTCCATCTCTTATTAACCCTCTATTGCATGCTGTTGCTTTAAAGCAACATTTGATTAAAACGCTAGTGTAAAACCCCGTTTATACGCAGGGGCGCACCCAGCTTTTTCTCTGAGGAGGGGAACTATTTTATATATATATATATAT
>CABFPE010000655.1:95043-117441 GCA_900660155.1 Hofstenia miamia | reverse complement strand
ATCATTATATACTAAAGATTCTATAGTATATCAATATGCCGATGATACTTGTCTTATAAATACAGGAAAAAATGCAATTATATCTACAAAATCTTTGCAAAAGGATGTTGAATCCCTAATAAATTATTTCACTCTCAATAAATTAAAAATTAACATAGATAAAACTCAGTTTATAATATTTCATCCCAGAGACCTCGCCGGAACTTCCGAAAAGATTACCCTCAAAATTCAAGATACTCTTATACAACAAACGAATTGTGTAAAATACCTAGGAGTTGAGTTAGATAAGCATTTAACATTTTATCAATTTTTCAATTCTAAAATTAGGAAGATGGCCAATGGAATAAAAATGTTATATCATGTTCGAGATATAGGGAAAATGTATCACAAGCAATTGATTAATGCATTTATATTTAGTCATTTTTATTATTGCAGTTTTCTATTTTATAATCTAACAGCAAAACAAAAGATCTCACTTAGAAAAATGTACAATTGGACTGTTCGCACTCTAAATTACATTCCAAAACATGAGTCCGTTAATCACATTAAAATTGATTACGATATTCTCTCTCCCATATATGCTATTGATTTTCAATCATTATGCATCATATATCAGTACTATCATCAACGAGATTCATTAAAGTTTCTAAGCAATTATATTGTTTCTAATAACCGAAGTAAAAAATTGTATAGTATTTTTCCGAATTCATTCTCACATATTACCACAATGAAGTGGAATAATTTAAGTAAAGTTATTTATAATTCACCCAATTTAAAAAATTTTAAGAAAAGACTTAAAAATTCATTATTACAAATCCAGAACACACTCGGGGAAGTAAACATTATAGAAAATATACAGTGTGCAAATAATCTATTATAATTTTGTAAATATATTATATAGTTATTGTGAATGTGTTTTGTAGTTTATAGACTTTTTATGTATTAAGCAAAAAAATATATTGCTTTTGACTCTTATAATAATAATTATTATTATAATAATTATTATTATAATAATTATTATTATAATAATTATAATATAATAATAATATAATAATAATAATATAATAATAATAATATAATAATAATAATATAATAATAATAATATAATAATATAATAATAATAATAATATAATAATAATAATAATATAATAATATATACACATGTATAAGAAAGCGCAAGCGGCGATAAGTGAAATTTGAAAAAGTAAAAATGAGGATAAGCGAAAATTTAATAAACGATCAAATCACTGATATGCGGTATGTTATTTGCATGAAATTGGTAATATTAATTTATTTATATTCTATAATACATTTTGTATCACATTTCGTTAAAAGTATTTTTAAAATGTTCGAATTTCTTACATGCATATTCTGATTCAAAATACAGTTCATGAATAAATATATAGTTATATGTTTTGCATGTTTCCTCTAATGTTTTTTCGCTCCAACTACTGTTTTGGTTCATTTTCTTTTCGTAAAAATTTTTATTATTGCTATATTATTTTTGGATTATTGACAAAAAATTATTCTAGAATTGCGAGATTGATTAGGGGTAAACCATCGTTTTGGTAATCTGACACCAATAAAAAGGTACTGAATAGCTAAAGAACTGTAAGACACAAACCTAATCCATATCCAATTCCAGTGAAACAATGATTCATAATTGAACTTAACTAAACTTTCTTTAGGTAACAAGAAGAGCAGCGTTAACCAATTCCACATGGCATCATGGTGAGATCCATCACAAGCAAGCTTTTCCTACAAGAAAACAAACAGTGCTGCATTACTATGTCTCACTTTGTATTATCTATCTCAATAAAGTTTATTATCCCTAGACCCTACATATGGATAATAAATAAGATTAATAGCATGTAGTTATCATACATTCATCCAGGCCAACAGGCATGATTTAACCACAGTGTAAAAAATGAGCTTTTGTCCAAATGAATAGAAAAGAACAAGTTTTTTATAAACTAGCCATACACCTGCACCTAACCTAACGTGGTCACAATTCGGGGAGGAGAAAGAAGAAGCTATTAGTTGTTGCTCATTTCAACACAGTTCCAAAATTGTTGCCAGAACCTATCTAATTTTTTGCATATTAAATAAAGAAAACCACAATGTGTGTAAGAGAAGATAACACTAGGACAAAGCTAAGCTAATTGATTCTGTCTGAAATAATTACAGCTTGCTCTATATAATACCTGCAATTTGCTTACAAATTTTCCCTCAGCAGCAAAGTTTAATCTAAGCAACGGAAAATTTAAATCAAGGTAACAATCAAATAATGTACTATTTTTATATGATTAATATCAAAATGAGGAACACTACAAAATTATCAATTTAAATCAATAACAAATCAAATGAATCACTCGACAATTACAAAATAAATATTAAAATATATATTAAGTAAAATTATTAATAAATGAGGTCAGGGTAATCAAGGAAACTTTTACTAGTTTCCCAGGTTACCACAACCGAGGCTCTATTGTGTATTTGGGACCTTAGGCTTTTAATATTAGTCATTACCAGCATAATAGGTACAACCAACTAAATATAGAAGCCCCGATTGTTCCCTGAATGACATTATATTATTCATAAGGTATAAACTATCAAATGGTGCACTTTTCAAGCAGTTTATGCAGGGGAATTTTTTAGGTTGCCCAGAATAACATCAAGGTATAACATCAAGAAATAACATCAAGGTATATGTGCATGATGTATGTGTTATTTTACAATCACATCATGCATATCAAATATTGCGCTTATGTTTTTGAAAATATTAGATTTCATTCTGATACTCCCCATATAGATACATAAAGTTGTGCCAAATTACAAGTTCAGGTGAGTACAAGGAATATTTTTTGTCAATTATTTTATACTATGTACTTAAAGGATTACTTCATTGCATGTCTTAAAAGTCAAGAGAGTTATCCAATTTGTACAAATGTTTCTGAAGTTATGTTAGTGCATAGTATATTGCTGCAGATAATAGTTTTTGCCCAATCTTGCACAAAAAGCTATATACCATAAATTATAAATTGATTTCGAAGAATATATTGCTTGAAAATTTATTTCAATTTCACATCAACTTGCGTAAATCTTGATTTGTTGAGACATATGCATATCAACGGAAGGTGCTACGAAAAAAACAATGAACATAAGTGTCTAATACACAGAAAAAGAAGTATCTCACAAATTCAAAAGCGAATGTATATTATTAATTGCTAGTTGCTTGGAAAAGGGCTTTCTACACCAATAAGCACTGTCATTCCATCAATGCTGTGCATGATTTCTCCATAGTAAAATTTATCAAAAAATCCGCTAAGCATCTTACTTTCAATTAAATATGTTTTACCGCTGTACTTGCTTGTTTAGTGTAAAAAATTTAATTTTATATTTCTATTTGTTATATTTCACTTATGTTCTAAAATGGTATATTTTGTTAATTCCAGAATAAGACTCCATTATGGTTTCCTAAAATCTGTGTAAATTTCATTTAAGCAGAGTGCATTATTAAACTCTTTCTAATTTTTTTATTCAAATTTGTGCTAAAGGAACAAAAATTGACATCAAAACGTTGGTATTGACTGTTTTCAAATTCGTAGTTCTAGGAAGTTGTCTATTTTTTTCTTAAGTTCTGTGCCTGCAAACTGGCAAAAAATTATAATAGATCTTATTACTATACCGTAAGAATTTGGATCTAAAACTGTGGGTTAACCTAGGGGTGACTATCCCGTCGTTTGAGAACATTTATTATTTGAATGAATGAATCGGTTGGAAATCTAAACAAATATAAACCCCTATTCATACACATAACCTAAGAACACACGTTTGTAGTAATCAGGCTACTGACTGCACCACGAAGAGATGAATTGCTGACGTGCAGCTTTTCCAGAATTCCCTTAACTGAATTTGAGGAAGACCTGAAAACTACTCATGTGCTCAAACGCTTGGCTTTCCGTTTGCATAACATATCAAACCTAATGAAGTATAAAATAAATCCAAAATAAATTTATTCATCAACTAATAATACTTCGTAAACGTTTTTATAACCAAAATACGCGAACATTTAAACAACTAACATGTCTTTGTAAATTTCAATTTTCTACGTTTCTCTTCTGCCAATTATTATGCAGCGTCAGCACCACTTAATTAGCTTAGCGTTTTGGTCCTTGATAATTTGTCAAACGCTTTTGCCAACAACAATATTAACGTAATTGTATAACTTCACTTGTACAAATTATATAATCACTAAATGAGCATTATCAGAAATTATAATAAATCCCTCATAGTTATTTTTGTTTTTTTATCCTTTTCCTGATTTTAGTTTATTTTCTTCTTGATTATTCCACAATACTTACTTAGTTGGGCCACCATTTGAATGAATTTAGAATAATCTCTTCTTAGGTCTATTGAAACGCGATTGTTGATTACAAATGAAGAGATTGTAACCGTGGTGTCTTATGTCATTACTTTTGACAATCACTGACGCAATTAAGAAAAGAAAGAAAGTTCCACTTGTAAGGACATTACACAAGTAGCGTCAACGTTTTTTAGAGACACTGTTCGAATATTCAAGCAAGATGGGGTCGTTTAAATTCATTGTCGAGCTTCGACGAACATCGTCAAACTGTGGTTGTTTCATTCTATAGTGAACCCATTAGTTCTCAATAACTTTGTTGCTCAAATAATGGCTATCACATCAAAAATCTCTTGTAATGAAGGTACTTTCATTTTTGAATTAAATTTATGATTCAATTTCATTATTGTTTTTAGTCATTTTTGTCTCCAAAACAAGGGAAAGACCTAGATAAATGTGCTCCAATAGTGCCCCACCTAAGTGAAGCACCCTGCTTTTATATATATATATATATATATATATATATCAAGGCGATGAATAGTAGGTATATATATACCCACTCTTTTTAATTAACGTTAGGATCAAATAGACCAGGAAATTAAAAGCGATTGGCTTTCATTTGTATTTTATATTAATTTATAAAGAACTCTCAGATTGTAACTAATATCAAAACAAGTAATTCTTAAAAAAAATTATCAGATATTTTGCTGCTATTATGCAACTAAACATAAGTTGAAAATATGAAATTTCATTATTAATAAACCAAAATAACTGGTTAAAACAGAACATAGAGTTAACAAAAACAGAAATTTTTAAAAGATTGATTTAAAACTATCAGGAATGTATAGTAGTTGCTCTCTTATTCCGGAGAATGCAGAATATCTAATATTTTGTCACCTTTGACTCAAGTTTGTCAAAACCTTTAACTGCGTAGAATGACAGCATTGTGAATAATGTAAGTTGATTTTGAGTAATATAGAGTTATACCTAATTTTACATTTGAATGAAACTTCAATGCTTAGTAAGGAGGAAGAAGCTTCTTGACATTATCTTTGAGGATGTCCTTATAAGATGCTTTATTCCACTTAGCAAACGTCAAAATTTCTAGATGTCTTTGCTAATGAAGAAATATTTTAAAAAATATTTTAAATGCAACACTATATTTGCTGAAATATGTAAAATAAATTTACTTTTCCCATGTTTGCTTGAAACAATAATTTCGTGGAGCGAATCTTGCATTTATTTTTTCGAATTTGATCTAATAAAATGCTTACAAACAAGTAGTTACTTATATTTAACAAAGTGATTCTCTTGACAATAAGAGGAGTCTTTGTTGAGCGCCACAAACGACGGATTGCATATTTTAGGAAACATTTTCTCATGTAGTAATTGATCTAGTACATTCTCATCTTTTGAAATTTAAATCTATTTTATTTGTTGTGGTGTTTTTTATCTTGATCAATCCTTATTGAATGAGTTTTCTGTCCTATATGCTTACAAGCTTCAATGAAATACTATTTTGGGCGTCGAACTCGGCAAATAGAATAAATTTTCCTTCATTACTTACACGATATATACATATATAGAGGCGTATTTATGCGGGGGGGAGGCTTGCTCCCCCTTTGGAGCAGGCAAATTTCAACTCATGCTCACACGATGTGATCGATATATTGATGAACAGTTTTTTTGTTGTTTGGCATAAAGTGCAAAAATGTAGATTAATTCATAGTTTCTTTATTGCTTTACTTATTTAAACGTTTGTTTAAATTTGTACATCTTTAACTGCAACATATAATAATTATGCTAAAAGGGTGAAAAATTAACTAGGCCTTTATGTCTCGGATAAGAATTGCCGCCCTTTATAGAAATTCTCGATACGNTACATGTAAATCTGAATTAGAGTTGAAAGGCTTTCCCCCTGTTCGCTTTTTACCTGACTTCCAAATATTAAACTTTTCTATAAAAGCATCTTTAATTCTACAAAAAGAATTAAATGTAAATTATATTATTAACTGTTTTCAATTTGAAATATTTCATTTTTTTATTTAAAAATATTTAGGTTGAGCAATTTCAGTCATTTTAATTGCACACCACTAAACGAGGAAAAGTGAATTGATTTGTTGAAATACATGTTGTGAAATAATTAGAATCGCAATTTCAAGAAATTCTTTTTTTATAAAATACAATAGCTTGATTTAGAGAAGGCTTGGTGAACAATAAATCATCGTAGATGGTTTTAAATTTTAGCATGGTTCAAGGAAAATGTTTTGAAATACAGACATTTAAATTTCTATTAACATAAAATATTCTCACTAAAGTATTAACACAACGAATTGCATACGCATGAAATCGAATATATATACATATATATATATATATATATGTATATATATTCGATTTCATGCGTATGCAATTCGTTATGTTAATACTTTAGTGAGAATATTTTATGTTAATAGAAATTTAAATGTCTGTATTTCAAAACATTTTCCTTGAACCATGCTAAAATTTAAAACCATCTACGATGATTTATTGTTCACCAAGCCTTCTCTAAATCAAGCTATTGTATTTTATAAAAAAAGAATTTCTTGAAATTGCGATTCTAATTATTTCACAACATGTATTTCAACAAATCAATTCACTTTTCCTCGTTTAGTGGTGTGCAATTAAAATGACTGAAATTGCTCAACCTAAATATTTTTAAATAAAAAAATGAAATATTTCAAATTGAAAACAGTTAATAATATAATTTACATTTAATTCTTTTTGTAGAATTAAAGATGCTTTTATAGAAAAGTTTAATATTTGGAAGTCAGGTAAAAAGCGAACAGGGGGAAAGCCTTTCAACTCTAATTCAGATTTACATGTATTTCACAAATTATCCAAAACTTGAAACAGTGACTGGTGGTTAATTGAGGTCACAGACAGATAAATTTTGACTTAAAATGTGAAAGTTGTTAAAATTGGAAAAATATATTCAAAATAAATTGACAGAGTTGGGTTTGACAATTGTAATGCTGAACTTTTTAATCAGATTATATTTGCAGATAATCATATTATTAAATCAGTAATTCCAAAAATATCATCTTATTGTGATGCCCACTTCTGCTCTTGATTACTGTTTATAATGAAAACTAGTTCTGAGTTAGAATTATGCTTATTCCCAAATAGGTTTTTACTATATTCTTCTAATTAATAACCAAAACATTTATTTATTACATCAATCTTTATCTATTTTTAATATTAATTTTAATAATTTTATTATTTCTATTATTAATAGGGTTAATTTGTGGTGCATAATATAGGAAAAAATGAAATTGAAATTTTTTAAACTGGAAAGAAATATATGAAATAAATGTTAATAAAAATTCTGAGATGCAACATATATCTCTTGTGCAAAGTTGAATTTTGGCATTGGCCAATTTAAAAAAGTATATTTCAGTGAATATTGGCAATAAAAACATGTTTATAGGCCACCTTAAACAATAAAAATTGAAGGAATTTGAATGTTTTTCTTTGTAATCTTTATACCCAGATCCTTTATAAGAGTTGCATCAAAATTGAAAACATGGGAAAACTGTTTGAAACCCACATTTTGTATGTAGAAAATTTTGTATGGAAATGTCAACATTTTAGAAGGACATAATGTAGAAATTTTTGCTACTAAAATTACCTTGAATACATGATACATATACTGTAAAATAATTGCACACCCATTAAATCAACCAATGATTGCAAATTTTATTATATATTATTTATTTATATTTGTGATTGCTTTCTATCATATTGCTTTTTGGTCACTCATCAAGAAATGTAATTTTGTTCTTAAGTTAAATTTAAATCTTCATCTATTAGTTGCTTGATCAATTTTATTCTACTATTATCAGCTGCATTATATCATGTGTGTGTATGTTTGTGTGCATGTGTGTAAATATTTGCTCATATTTCAGTTTCACTCTAATTTAAACTTTGCTACATTGGATTACAGTTGCTAATTGAAGAAACATTTATATTTGATTTTCTAAGATAATTTACTTTTTGCAAAATTCTCCATTGATTTTTTATATATTATCCTTATTATATAGTATGCTATTCATCAATTTTGACCTCTACAATCTCTCTGATTTGAAATTTTTCTGTTTTTGGTGCTCTCAAGAAAGATGTCATCATTTTTCAGCTGTATAAAGCTATTTCCTCTCTATATTCCAACAACACCCTTTTATGTGTACACTAATCATTGACAGAATCAATTTTTAAACTGGCATATGATGTCTCATCTATTAAATCTTCTCAAATTAGCCTGGCTGTCTCTGGATGTAGTCCTCATCTTAGCTCTGGATTTTTTGTACTGCTCAACAATGCTCACAGTCTTGTCTTTTAAATCATTATCTCAGTTTTTATAATTTTTTCTTGCAGTCACCTGTTGACTTTATTTTCATCTCTGAATCTTGGATTGATTGTGCTGCTCCTGACAGTTTTGTTTTATCTAGCTCTACTTTTAAGATTCCCTCCCATATGGATCACTCCTGTGGTCACCATTGTGGTATTCCTATTGCCTCACACCTACATGACCTCAATGTTCACCCCTTCTTCTTTAGTTCTCTATATCCTTTAACTTCTGTTGCTGCTTGCTGTTATTCTTAGTCTTAGTGAACATATTGTTTCTTTGCTCTGTGTATGCAACCCTCTTTCATTACCAATTGCTTATTTGTCATCTATTATTCAGTATTTTCATTCAGTCTATCATTCTTTCTCATAAACGTACATTCTGCACTCAGCCTCATCTTGTTTATCATGAATTTGAGTTTCCTAATGCTTACTGGAATACCATTGGCTCTAACAACTCATATGAGTTTGCTCCCTTGGAACTTTTTGCTCACTATTATCTTGAATAACTTGGATTATCTCCTATGTCCAGCTCCACCCTCCTTGACTTGATTGCGTTCTCACACCCTGATTACATTTTTTACATCTCTGATGCTTTCCAGATAAACTGTCTGAGTAATCATTTTCTTGCTTCCACCTGTCTGCTAATTCTAGTTCTCAGCCTCAGTTTCATTCTTCCAGAATTATGAACTTTGATGTGATGAATTCTACATCAACTACTAGATACTTCCTCAGCTTGAGTAATTGTTCAATTTCTAATAGTTTTAAGGATTTCATTATGAACAAATTTTGACTGAATTTGGTTTCATTGTCACAAGTAGGTCTATAAGTAGTAAGATGCAGGCCAGACCCCTATGATGGGGCACATATGACTATTTGCTATGCAGGAAAGTACAGACTTTGTTGGACACCTTCTAGTGACAAAATGTTCTTGGCAAAGTGAAATTGAGTAAACTAAAATTTTTGAATTTATCCTTTAGGCAAGCTGATGACAACTGTCACTAATGACAAGTTCATAAAATAGAACAGAATTGAATAGAATAGAATAGAATAGAATTTATTACTAAGTATAGTACATTAGCATAACTTAACACTCAACAAAGCTGCTAATACTACAATTAATGAGTCAATAATAACATGAAGTACAAAAACAATAAAACACAACAACAAAAACATGGATGCAAAATTTACAGTTTACCCAGTTTATTGCTAATTATTTTAACTAATGATATTTTGTTTTAGAGGGATTTACAGTTAAATGGTGCATATTAAAATATTTTAGCAGTTGAAAAAGTTTGATTTCTAATTTACTAATTGATGTTTCTATTTGATTATCATGTCACTAAAAACATGTGTCGTCAGCATACTGCACTATTCCACACTCATTGCTTAAATTGCCATTTAAATCATTTACATACAACGAGAAAAATAGAGGCCCTAAAATTTTACCTTGTGGAACACCTTAGTAAGTTTTACCCCAGTTAGAAAATATACCATTTACCTTAACTCTTTGAAAACGATCACTTAAGTAGCACATTACTAAATTTATACTGTAGAAGTCGAAACCAATGTATTCTAACTTTTTAAGAAGAATATAGTGATCAATGGAATTAAATGTTTTGGAAAAATCGATAGAAGCAATTGTGACAAAATTGTTATTGATAAGATCTCCAATTTTCAGTAGCATAAAGTAAAGCATCAGAGCTGGAGTGAGCTTTGCGAAAGCCAAATTGAGTGTTCAAAAGAATTGATTCGTTAGGGAGATAAGTTTTTATTTCGTCAAATATTAGTTGATTGAAATAGGCCGGTAATTGCAAAATTTTAGCGGGTTATCTCTTTTATATATGGGAGTAACATTAGCTAATTTTAAAATTGATGGAAAGGTATTTAGTTTTATGCAGTTATTGATGATATGGCATAAAGGACTACTAATGAATTTTACACAATCTTTAATACACAATGCCGGTATTTCAGAAGGTCCGCTTGATTTATTAACTTTTAGCTAATTTATTGCTTGAAGGACTTCGTATAGAGTCACAAATCGGAATGAAAAATATTTTTGAGGAAGTTTGTATTTATATTTTTCAAGTGTAAGTGGCACCGAAGGTGCCAGTATTTGCCTAGGTTAATGAATTGATCATTGAATGCATTAGCAATATCCTTGGGTTTATTTAATATTCCACCATTGCTATTTTCAATAAGATGCAGGTGTTGCATATGACTCTTGCTTCTGTTCAATACATTGTTGATGAATTCCACTTATGTTTAGGATCATTTATTCTACTAAATACGGATTGCATATACCGATTTTGTGCTGCTCTCATTTCAATATTAGATTTGTTCCTCACAATTTTATATAACCGGTAGTTATCAGCTGTTTTATTTCGTAAGTAAGTTTTGTAAGCCCGATTTTTGCATTTGTCGAGTTTTTTTAGGTTGGGCTTTAACCTGGAAGATCACGCAATTTGATAAAAATTCTTTTGGTTGGATAATATAAATTTATATAAGTCGTGAATGAATGAATAAATGAATTGAGCATGCAGTAGTTTACATCCTTGGATAGAAAGACGCTATCTCAAGATTCATTCTCTAGGCGAGTTTTTAGAATTTCTATTATGGATGGACCCCTTTCTCGAATCTCTACCTAAATTTTTTCCTTTGTATTCTTTATGTTGTTAGATAAAATGCAAGTTATAATACAATGATCTGAAAAGAGGCATTCGTTGAGTTAAAATCGTAAACGCTTTCAACAAGAAAATAATCAATTAAAGTAGAAGAGTTGTTATTTAGTTTAGTTGGAATACTGCAATTAATTGTACTAAGATCAACAGCATCAAGTAAAGAATTCAATTTATCTCTTTCAGTATTCTTCAATGTTGATGTTCCGATCCCCATAACTATCAACGACTTATTTTTTTAGAGAATATTTTATTTCGTTAAAGTGAACTTTGCTGGGACAGTAGGAGATATTTATCAACTGATGAACGTCTTTTCTCCTATTTCCTTGGGGAATGCATATTTCAATCCATAGGCTTTCAAAATTTTTCATCCATTTTAAATCAGGTCGATTTCTGGGCTTAAGATGTTTTGGAATTAAAAACACCACTCCACCTCCTTTAGATTTGTTTCAAAGACTTAGGTCCTTGTCACAGCGAAATACTTCATAGCCATCAGGTCTCCAAATGCTGTCCGAATCTATGTCAGTTAGCCAGATCTCAGAGATTCCTAAGATTGAGTTTTTTCTAATTTGGTATACTAGCTCAGTGTAGGAAGATAGTTTATTAGTGAGATTTTGGATATTAAGATTAACATATTTAATTGGGGCAACAGATGCACACATCATACCACAATAATTATCATATGTGTAAATCTTAGACGCATTAGGTCAGGTGTTAGTCTCATACTGGCTTGATTAAAATAAGAAAAATTTACAATCAATATACTGGAATATATAACAAACACGTAAAATAATATAAATGAAAAATTTTTTATGAAATATTAAACTATACGGACTTTTACCTTTACCATTCACTGGAAAAGTTGCATTTTGGGAAAGATTACTAAAGGATAAAAAGATGAAAAATAAAATTGCGCATCGATTAGGTGTAGAAATAGTGGTAACAATTAATGCTAGCAATAAACTGGGTATTACTAGCACGAAGTTTGACAATGATGTTGGAAGCTCAAAGAATATACGTACAATGATTAAAAAAGTTTGTAAAAGTTCAATAAGTTCGGAATGCGGTTGATTTCTGTGGGTAATAGAGTCGGAACCGATGAAACGGTGTTGGCGTAGCTTTTGAATCGAGCAAAAATTCGTGTGTTACGATTTTGCAGTGGCGGGGGATTAAAGCGATCGTTTGCGGTAGTTGCACTTTCTGGTACATTGCATGAGCGATCAAGGGACCGCGAAAACCACTGAAGAACCTTTTTAGAGTGCGTGCATACATTGCATATCCAAAATTGGAATAGTGAATTCCGTCATGAGCAAAAATCCTGCGTTAATTGTATTGCCTAAATAAGAATTATAAAGCAAAAACAGGGTAATAAAAAAGTTTAGCATTTTGTTTGATTAAAAAGTTTAACTCAATTGCCTTTTTGTTAAGTTGTTTGCTGTAGGGGAAGGGAGCAATACTTTACCCATAAAAATAGTTGCAGAGTTAAACTTTGATTTAATAATTTCAATAAGACGCTTATGCTTATCTGTGAGGTTGTCTTTTTTCTTCATGATATTGTTGCGACCAATTGTGACTAATATCTTCTTTATTTTTGCAGAGGCTGGGTATTGGCTTAATGTATGAGAAAGGTCATCAATTGTTGCACCTGGATACGAATGAATGTATACACATGAATTACTAATAAGACCTGGTGCTCTAAGACGACGAAGCATTGAAGAACCAAGTATCAGGAAGTCTGTCCCTTCACGAATTTTTTGAGGTTCACGTGCAAAATTTCGAATAGGGGTTTGTAATTGAGCATTCTTGAAATCCTGCTCGTATTGGGTATGAACATTGCGGACGAGAGTGGGTTCTTGTTTTTCAGCAGAATTTTTTATATTCGCTAAGAGTTTGTGTAGCGTTAATAGGCCTTCTTTAGTGAGTACATTGAGCGGCGTTAATAATTTCGTATGTTATGAGTCATCAGTGAATGCTTCGAGCATAGCGAAGTTAGTACGACGAGCTCACGAGAACTGACTGCTCTCGGTGAAAGCATTGCATTTACATATACTTATTATACTGAGAAAACTAACATTTATAAATATTAAATTTATTTTCAATGAAAATATAAAATGCACAAGTTCTTAATGTTTTTCATATAATGTTCAGTGAACTTTGATTATTGGTCATATATTCATTGTTGGATAGGATTAGGACATCACCCTCAAAATGATTAGAACATTAATTATTTGTAAAATTAGATTTATTTCAAATCATAATTGTGACAAATGAAATAAATTTGTAAAGTTTTTGATGCAGAGTTAAGAATAATCTGAGTTTAGTTTTGTCCCTACAAAAATTTGAATAAACAAGCTACCTATTTGCTAAATCCAAATTTCAAAACAGGTTTGTTACACTTGAAATTTGAAAAGATTGAACGTGATTTTTGAACTTAGAAAAAGTGCTAAATCTTGTGATGCAAGCACTTGAAAAAAAACAAGGAAAAAGTACCAGATAATTGGTTGATAAAAAGCTCTTAATTTCTTGATAATAATAAAGTTATATTAATCTTAATACTTTTTTTGCTTGAAAATATAACAGTTTGCATTTAACTATTTTCTAAAATTTACTTAGTAGTTATTTGCTTATTCAAAGTTATATGATCATTGTGTACATATTTATCTGTTAATTTATCTGATATTTATCGTTATTTACATTTTACATGAGTATTTATTATTGGATTACAATTTAAAAAATGCTGTTGAAATGCACAACAAAAGGCATTGTTATTTACAATGAATACATAAATGATTACAATTGAAACAAATGCTGTTAAAAATGTGCTATTGTGCTATTGTAGGTCTACATTCTGCTTTTCAATGACCATTACACAATTGATTTTGAAATATTGATTAAAAATTATTGATTATAATAAATGTCCTAATTTTATTTTAATTAGTTTTAGCAATTACCAGTATCAAATACGCAAATATTTCAAAAAGTTTAGAGAAGTGTAAATGGTAAATTATTTGTTTGCTTAAAGAAACAAGCTACACCAAAATGCACATGTACATTACTGCATAATTCTACAATGCACTGATAAATATTTAAAAATTTCAATTAAATCTTAACTTTGAATTTATTGGAAACATATTAATTTTCAACAAGATGGTAAATGACTTCAAACAAGAAACAGAAAAAATTTAATTAAAAGTATATTTAATTTTTTAATAGTTAAGTTGCATATTTTAGATACCATGAATTTATTGATTGGCATTTGCCAAAGAAGAGCTTCTTGCAACAACGTTTCATTCATAGATGATTCTAATTCCAAACTGGAATAAACCATTGGATCGCAATGATCAACTAGACATAAGTTTCAACTTTCAACTTCTATTTGGTAATATTTTCATTTACATATATATATATATATATATATATATACATTATATATACTGTATATACAGTGGTGGTAAAAGTCTAAATTTTTGATTTCAGTAGCTTTAAATTAAATTATATAATTGTGAAAACTTTCATTTCTTTAGTTATAACTACCCAAATTTTAAAATATATTATTTGTATTCTAAAATCTCGAATACATTAGAGAAACCTGAGTAGGAATTAAATATGGAATTAAATTCCTTGTTTATTCAATATGCTGTAATTTTATTCACCATGTGCTAAAGAGAAATTTATTATTGCCTATACTATGTATGCCATACATAGTTGTTTTGTCACACTATTCAATGTATCATGTGCAGAAAATTAATAAAAGTTTTGCAGGAAATTTTCAATTAATGTTAGTTAATGCCTAAGAATATATTTTTATAATTAAATTTATATAGCATGTTTATTGATTTAAAAAATTGGATGTCTAGAACACCTGACAAAAATGTTGGGGAGGGGGTAGGGAAGGGAATAATTTTCCATCTTAACTACACTACTTAATCAGCCTGATTAACTCAGGCCAATTAAATTGTTTAGTTAAGATGGAACAAATTTGCATTCCACAAATTCTGGACAAAGTTGAGTGAATAGTTGGAGCAGCAGCTTAACTACAAAATCAATTGGCCTGATTAAATTGTACCAATTTAAGTTTATTCCATATTGGTTTCATATAACATAATCTACATTGAAGTTTTCCGTAGATATAATTTTTTATCAATTTCCAGTGCTGTGGTCGAACTCTTAGAACTCAGAAGATATGCCAGCTTTGCTATTTAGAGTGACCTTGATGGTGTGATCTTCTTTAATAGTGAGTGATTTGCTCCTGTAATCAATGTAGGAGTTGTTTTCAGGAACGAAGTCTCTGCCTATGATTATTTCATAAGGTAGTAGTTGATTGTGTGTGTCCACTATGTAGATGTCCTGTTCAAATTGAACATTTTGGATTGTTATAGGGACTTTTGTTTTGATGTATGTCGTCACATGACCAGCCAATCTCGTTTGCATATGTATCAGCTATTATTATTTTTGCAGCACCTGTATTGATGATGGCTTGGAGATTAACATTGTTGATTGTAATTGGTGACAAATTTTTTTACTTGAGATTAGCTACAATAAATACTTCATTGGTGCCATTTGGGGCTGGTGTCCTCACTAATTTAAAGATTTATTTTCAGATATAACAAGGATGTCTTCTGCATCTTCTGTCATGTAGAAGGCTTCATCTTGTCCCACATATATGATTAGTTTGCAGTCTGTTTTGTTGTGAGCATGTTTGGCACATTGTTTTCATCTGATTTTATTATTAACAATAGGTTTTTTGAGACATCATATTCAACTTTCTTGCTAAGTGTTCTCATAGCTTTGAAGGTAGTGTTCAGTACTCCTTTTTCTTATTGTATATGGGAATTGTTTTCCAATGTGAGTTGGATTTTGACAGGCGTTTTAATTAGAGTAGAAATGTTGTCATTCATGTCACATTTATTTTCAAAATGCCTTTTATAATAGTTAGGCAGCTCAGAGTTAATGTAAGAGTCCAGATCTTGTTCATGGTGTCATTCTTCTTCCACTGATAGGCATAGTAGCTAATCAATTTTGTATATGAAGTCACATATATCATCTTGAGCTTTCATTTTCACATTATATAATTGCATGTGATACAGCTTTCTGGTTTTTTCATTACTGAAATGAGAAGTTAGAGCTTGAATTAACTTGTTGTAGTTGATTTATGTTTTGGGTTTTAGACTCATGTAGGCACTGAAAATGTGATCCTTGAGGTAAGAGAGAGCTGAGTTGTCCTGTTTTGTTTTGTGCCTCCTTAGTGGGCTAGATATTTTTCAAAAATTACTAGCCATTTACTGAATTTTTGGGTTTTGTTGCTGACACTGCCTGTGAAATGTTGAGGCATTTCAACTGTTAGTGATTTGTCTTTTAACATTGATTTTCATTTTGTGAGGTCTAGTGTTAGTATGTCACTAATATTTGAGGGCAGACTTTTCCTAACATTTCTTCGTCAATGGGTTCATTAGCTGATGATAAGTCCTCATGGATACTAGGTGGAGAGGTGCTTCTTACCTGTTGAGTGCTGATTATAGCCATTTCCATGATCATTTCAATTTAATCAAATGCTGTTAAAAATGTACAAAAAAGTGTTTCTATTTGTGATGAAATATATAAACACTTACAATTTAAACAAATGTTAGAGAACATTCATTGCAGAAGCCACAACCACCCGGTAGTAATAAGCATTGAGTAATAGCAGAATATAAACGCTTATTAAATATTTACAATCCTAAGCCATTCTACAAGAATTGAAGAAAATAATAAAGATGCAGTGAACTCTATCTCTCCTGGGATGTTTGAAACNATTTTTTGCTTTTCTAATTTTATGCTGAAGTAATTATTAAATTTTATGAATTTGCCACATTAGTTTAATGTCATAATTAATTTGATCCTGGATTAGGCGTGGAAAGAGCTTATTGCACACGGAACTTAGGTATCGCTACAAGATGTATTGCATTCTCCCTGATTGATAGCTTAAGGAAGTCTTCAATTGCAATAAAATTTCAAGTCTAAAATCCAATTTTGTTTTTGAGAAACTTCTAAAAAGCATCCAAGTTTTGACAATTCAAACTTCCCTTAGATTGTACATTATGGAGTATGTCTGCAACTGAATAATTTATGGGTTGCTTACAATTAATAGGATTCGTTTAATTTCTACATCTTGATGATCGAAACAGAGTTACACTTAGAAATGGCGAAAATACTGATTTTGGAATTTGCAAGACAAGTCATTTGGAAGAAAAGTCATATATGTTAATCCTATTGGCCACTAGGCCTATATTTTTGTGTGTTGAACTCACAGGTTGGATTAATTCCCCACTCCTCTCCTACTCCTGGGATGTTTGAAACTGCAGTTGATAGTGTTGAACGACTACTTGCACTGTGTATTAAAAAGAACTCTGCCAAAATGTTTAATCGTAGTAGTATATTTGTTTTAATGGATTTGTTTGCTTTCTCTGATATCATCAATCAAATGAAACTCTTTTGAACTCAAAATTTGCTATTTGTGGTTCCCAAAATGGGACAGAATGAACATTATTGAAAATCTGGGGATATTCTAGTACGATTTTTGTCCTTACATTAATATTGACGTAATCAACGCAAATAGAAGCTTTATCATTACTTTAAACTCACCCTGTATATTGGAAAAATATTTGCTGGTAGGGGTAGGGGGACTAAAGCTCCGAATTCCCCCTTCCAGATCCACCACTGGTCCAAATGAAAGCTAATTGTTTCTTGATCTAATGCATACACTTTTGCTCTATTTAATATATATATATATATATATATATATAAATATCTGGCTCTAAGTAAGATAATATAATATCATTTATAATCTCATTTATATTTGGTGCTAGGTAAGCTTTTAACACTAAGTAAACCTTTTTGGCGCTAAGTAAATACACAAATTTTTAATTCTTTTTTTCTTTCTGATATTCTTTTTATGAATAATGCATGATTATTTGAACACTATTTAGAATGTATGAATTTAAATTTATACAATTGATTGTTTTTCAAATATGATTCAAATAAATATTTGGAGCTAACTAATAAAAACTGCATATTTACCTTAGCGCCAAATATAGATGTTTATATTAAAAAAGTTGAAGTTGAAAAATCTGTTTTGGAAAAGAAATCAATATATTCATGTATTTGAAGTATTAGACGAATATGCAAAGTTCAAAATTTAAGAAGTTGGCGCTAATTATATTGACTTTCCAAACGAATTAGCACTAAGTAACGCCTTTTTCGAATTTTCATATACTTAGCGCTGAACATAAATTCATATATATATATATATATATATANCCCATTCTGAACGCAAACGTAAAATAATGCTTCTTTGGCGATTAGGAGAATAGCGACCACGACGGTGCATCTATGCAAACATCAGCAATACTCAAGTGATTAAGAACTTCTTTGGTTGATTGGTAATCATGATCAATTCGACTGTGAAGTGGAGTTTCGGTTAGAGACTCTGCAATACCACGTATTCGGATAGATTGGCGAAAAGAGAGATCTTCCTGAAGATTGTTAACAGGGGTATTTTTAGTGATGGGCGGATAATTTTGTAATTTGTCGACTTTATTGCTAATATCAACCAACTGTTTCTCAATGTTAGAATAATCTTTTATTTCTTTAATGGGTTCAAGTAGCAATCAAGTCAATTCCGAGTTTGTAAGGGATTTTAAAGTACGTTCAGAATCAATTTCTTCAATTGCTGATAGCTGCAGCAATGATACTTTCATTTTGAAAATAAATTTGTGTAATAAAATTAAACTTTCTTGAAATAAATAACGTTTTAAACCGTTCGTTGTAATTAAATCTTTCAAAATATGTCATAGCACAATATTCATTTGAGGACTCAAATTTATGTCTTTTAGATGCTAATATCGATAAAAGGATGGATCTGTATCTACATTGTTAACATGAGTTTAATAGTTAGCATAATAAACTACAATATCGGAGTGACACAACCAATGCTAGCCTAGTAAATATTAACAATCTTATTCACGAAAAGTAACAAGTAAATACTAGAATAGTACTTACTATTGGCTAGCATTTACTAGGTACTATTTACTATCCAGTTTAAATAGCTAGTAATCTAGACAAAGTTAACGAGTTGCAACACAGCAGTTCTTTTTAGTTGCAAAGTGGTCAGAAATTTTAATAAAACGCGATCGCTGCATGACACACACAGATTTGCCGTTTGTTGGCTCTGTTAAAATTAGCCTATATATATATATGATTGTACAGTTCGCCTGACTAACTAGATAATTAATAGACTTAATTCATGCTCAATTAGCATAGTCCAAAAAGAGCTGGTCTAAGTTTCGACTTGGTACTTTGAATGTAAGAACAGACTGATACGGATCATGCTCAATTACAGCACTTTAACCGAATTAGGTTATTGGCAAAGTTGTACTGCGCAATGTACAGTATGATGAACTTCCTCCTTTACTACTTAAAAATATTGCATCATCAATTTCTGATCCATTATATCACCTGTTTCGTTCTATTATTATATCATCATGTTATCCAAGTATTTTGAAAATAGCTGTTGTTGTTCCAATCTTTAAAAATGGAAAAAATCTCCCTAAAAATCTTTGTTCATCTTACAGACCTTGGAACATAATTTTCTTTCTTTTAATAAATGTGTAAGTCCGTGTTCCACTGTTGGAATCTAGTACAGAATTTGGAACCGAAACCGAACCGATTTTTCAAATACTTACACGAACCCGAATGTACCCGAATCCTACCCGAAATGCCGGACGGCATAAGTTAGCTATTATTATTTTGAAAGCATTAACATCAACTGTTAATTATAATTGCGGCTGTGATAATAAAGATCTGCTCCCCAAGAAACCTACCATGCAAATGCCATCAATAAATAAATAAATAATTATTGAATTAAGGCCTTCTTAGGGCAATTGAAGTAGCTAGCCTTTTCCCAGAACATGTCGGCTTGCCCGAAACCGTACCCGATTTTTCTAGGACTTTGTACTGAAACCGAACCGAATCGAATGATTGTGATTCTGAATCGGATTGTTCTTAAAAATAAGGGCCAAAAATGTATATATATATATATTTATATATATATATATATATATATATATATATATATATATATTACATGGTACCATTATCTGACCTATTTTAAATGAATTTGTCGATTTTCTGCATAAGAGAATATTCAAATTTTCATCTTTTTATGGACGCTGTTACTTTTTGCCATTGTGTATGTGTATGGTATTCAGAAGCCAAAAATTGCTGATTTCTCCAAATTTTTTGCTTTTCTAATTTTATGCTGAAGTAATTATTAAATTTTATGAATTTGCCACATTAGTTTAATGTCATAATTTATTTGATCCTGGATTAGGCGTGGAAAGAGCTTATTGCACACGAAACTTAGGTATCGCTACAAGATGTATTGCATTCTCCCTGATTGATAGCTTAAGGAAGTCTTCAATTGCAATAAAATTTCAAGTCTAAAATCCAATTTTGTTTTTGAGAAACTTCTAAAAAGCATCCAAGTTTTGACAATTCAAACTTCCCTTAGATTGTACATTATGGAGTATGTCTGCAACTGAATAATTTATGGGTTGCTTACAATTAATAGGATTCGTTTAATTTCTACATCTTGATGATCGAAACAGAGTTACACTTAGAAATGGCGAAAATACTGATTTTGGAATTTGCAAGACAAGTCATTTGGAAGAAAAGTCATATATGTTAATCCTATTGGCCACTATATTTTTGTGTGTTGAACTCACAGGTTGGATTAATTCAGCACTCCTCTCCTATAAAAATATTTTCAATGAAACTTTGTAAATGTTTAAAGTAATCCTTCATCCACAAAATTATTGCTCTAGTTATGTGATGACGTCATCAGTGTGGTAAAGACATCCTCATTTCAATGGATGGGAATGAGAATGTGGTGATTTTTTGGATTGCTTCAACAGGCTGTTTTGTTATACTTCCTGCAAAAATTCAAAATCCCGCCCATGAATACATTAAACAGTAAGTTCATATAGAAACGCAAAATTGCATAATCCAATTTTTGAAAAAAATTGTTGATAAATGTCCTATAGCGAGAGAACTTCACTTGAAATAGGCTTAAACTTTGTCGGAATACTTCTCATACTATACAAGTAAATGCCAGGAAATCACAGACATATCAGGATTTTACAAAAAGCTGAAAATTAAAATAGTTTGTTTGGGTGGAACCACCCATCGCCCTGTGGTAAATAGGGTTTAGATGTAAGAAGCTTAGAAAAATGTATTTTCATCACCGACAAGCAATTTATACTATATCAAACCGAAGTTACGTTTCAAAAACATCCGGCATTTGATGTTATTAGTGTTGTTTCCTAAATGCCGAAAACAAAAGTTTAGCTAATTTCAAAATATCAGTATCAATACTTGTAGAAATATTTCCATTTCCCCGAAAATTGTAATATTCACCTTCAAATCAGAATTGTCATCAAGTCGAACTTGTAACAATACATGCAATCCGCACCAAGCCTGAGCAATGGTTTGGATGTTTTAGCATAGCTAATTTATTGTTGGGCATTTTAATTTTTACGTATAATCATATATTTAAAGGTTTATCAAATGAAAGGAAGAACTCTGTAAAAAAAATTATAAGATTACAAGATTTATGAAGATCATAGTGAGCTAAAACGAGCCTCATTGAAAACTTCAATTTGTCAAAATCAAAACGAGCCAAGATTGATTCAAACAAATTGAAACAATTTACAGTAAATTATAATTTTTTTATAAAGGGTCACTCCTCGATATTAAAGATGTGCTCGATTCTCAGTATGTTTTTTAGGTTGTGAATTAAATTGATTGAAGAAAGCATTATATATTATAAAAAATGACAATCATTTAATTCAATTGCTTCACAAAAAATTCCAAATGTAAATAATTTGACGAGATCAGCACTGTTTACAATATTAAAAGTTCCATATCCATAGCTAAAAG
>CABFPE010000655.1:27312-64952 GCA_900660155.1 Hofstenia miamia | reverse complement strand
TATATATATATATATATATATATATATATATATATTATGTTTAATAGCGTACACCAAACCTTTGTTGGTAGACGGATTTGCTAGGTGTATTTTTACGTGAAAAAGTTTTCGGATTATTTGCATATTAATTAGTACGCAATTTGCTTAGATGTTTACTCAACGATCACATTGCATTACATATGCATCACACCAGACAGAGAGACAGATCATTAGGCTTGTGCAATATTGCTCAGTACCGACATTGAATGACCTTTATTTTAACCAGTAGTTATAATTATCTAGTGTGTATTGAAAATCATTTTTTATGAAATGCGATTTTGCGAATTTAACTTCAATACAAAGCCATGGTTTAATTACTTCTGCTGCTTCAATCTTTACTCACTCATTACGTTTAGAATAAGTTTTGGTGTAAGTGAATCAAGTTTCTGCTGATTCAAATCGGACCTATCACTAAAAGTTTGAATTATAACCTGGAATCAAGATTTGTCTCTTAATCTATAAAAAATTTTCAGAGTGAAATTAAAGCAATATTTAAATTATGATTGTAATGAATTGACTAAAATAAATTATTTAAATGTATTGTAAAACGCTTCTTCAACAAAATTAAATCAATTAAAACGATGGAGCAATATCTTAATAGCGGCTTTTAGCCATTTGAGGCTTGGTTGTCCATATAATTCAATTTATTTGTATTTTGCATCTTATGATATTGGCAAATTAAAATATTTATAAATTTACAGCCAAATTGCTATTTACTCCTCAAACATTTTGTCTTTTCTAATTGAGCATGACGTTCCTGATTGATCAATCTGATCACTGATTTTGAAATAAATATAATTAAGTGAATTATGTGATTAAAAGGGCGTTTGTCAACTAATATGTGAAAAATATTTTGATCCTAGTTTCTTGTCATCCATTTTGGCAATCACTAATGGACTTCCTAATGACTGTAAATACATATATGCCGGGTGCTTCCTTCCATCTGCTCGATGCAAATCATAAGTTTTCCCTATTAAAGAAGCTTCTGTTTCCTTATAATAATATTAATAATAAGTGGGTAGTGAAGACGTTAGAGGCTAATGGAGTTTCACAGAAATGGGTTGAGTTTCTAGAGAGGGAGATGGGAAAGTGGCAGACTGAGATAGATGGGCACAGGCTGAGGTTTAGGCGAGGCATATTCCAGGGAGACAGCTTAGCGCGACTACTGTTTGTAGTTAGCTTAATACCTATCACAGAAAAGTTAAAGGAGACAGGCATAGGGTATAAGATGGAGAAGAATGGTAGAGCAGTGAGTCACCTGTGGTACATGGACGACCTGAAGATGTACGCTAGTTCAAGGAAGATGTTGCAGAAGCAAGTGGAAATTTTGGAGAAGGCAAGCAGAGATTCAGGGTTGGAGTTTGGATTAGGAAAGTGTGCAGCAGTGACAATGACTAGAGGCAAGTGGGTGGATGGGGAGGGTTTGAGGACAAGCAGTGGGGATAAGATTGAGGAAGTTAAAGATAAGTATAATAGTCTTCAGGTTTTGGAGTAAAAATGTATTTTTCTTAACCACAATTAAAAAGTAATCCAAAGCTATCTTCCGCACACAACTAAATGCAATCACCAAGTGTTGAAGATGAAAATGAAACAAATGACTGAAAATTGGATAATAATTTTGTTGATTATGCAAAAATATAATATTGCATGCCAAATGTTCACAAAATACTCACGTATTCGTTCACTATAAAAAAATGCGATTCATGAGAGTCAATACCTTGACCTGAATTAAAAAAAACATTAAACCAATGCATGCTATGTAAATAGAGAATGTTTCTTACCCTACAACTTATTTAAATATAACCTTCCTCCAATTAAATGTATCCTAATGTCCGCCTAAGAAATTCTCTAATTTCTTATTCAACAACTAGAAGACTTAGTACTTTTCGGAGAGTGGAACCTAAATTATTTTAATGCTTATTACCAATGTAAAATGGATCTGTTTCTGAACACATTTAATCTAGTATTGGCCAATAAAACATTACCTACTAGAATGACATCATCGAGCAGAACACTAATCTACTACATTATCCTAACTGAAAACAGCAATCTATACTATGAGTATACTACTTCTGAACGCCCATTGTCTGACCACTGTTTTACATCTATCAAATTTCGCATGTCTCATTCAGCCCCAAAAAATAACATGAAATGGATTAAAACTCGTGAAAAATGTATTGAAAATATTAATAATTATAAATTATCCCTCTTATCAGAAAATTGGTTTCCTGTATATATATTCTGCACCAAATTTAAATGAATGCTGGAAAACGTTTTAGACATTTTTGTACTTTATTTTAACAAATTTTGCCCTGAAAAGAAAATAATGGTTAAATGTAGTACAAACTCCAAAGCAAACAATACTTTTTCGAATAAACCTTGGATTTTTGAAACTTGCAAAGCACATGATTCTCAAAAAGATCAAAGCGTATAAACATTTTATGCATTTCCGAATCGCATATAAAAAAGCTAGAAATGCATCGAATATTGAATCTCGTAAGGCATTCAACGAATTCATCAAAATAGAAGCGATAAAAATCAATTTCAATTGATGTGATACTGACATTTTAGAAATATCAAATGAAGAAGAAGAAAACTTTGATAATATATAATTTCACTGATACCAAATCTGAAAGTGTCAATAAACTCTACAAAAAACAATACAAAATAAAAAATTGCACCATTGGGCTATGGCGTTTTACTTTCTGTTATTTGAAAAATCCTGGTTGTAAAAATTGATCTTTAAATTATTCAGTAGCTTTAATTCTCTAGGTAACTGATTCCAAAGTTTTATAGAGTATTAACTGAATGAATTTCTCATTATTTTTTAGGTGTGTGATTCTACCGAGATTAGAGAAATTTATTTTATCATAGGAGTTGATGTTGTTTACGATATTATGCAATGTTGTTAATACATTTATTTGAAATAGGCATTGAGGATTTCAAAAATTTTTACTGACGTTTTTGTATTTAATATTATTAATATCAGAATAGTTGTTCGTTACTAATTTCATCCTATTACTAATTTCCTATAATTGAAATAGCCATTCGTTTAATGATTATATTACATTGCTTTTGAAAGTAATGAGTCAAATTTAATTCCCAAATATTTAAATTTATCCACTTCGTCAGATTTGGGTGTCATTAAACTTTAGCTTCTGTTGAGAACAATTTTTGGAATTAGCTTTTGATTATATAATAAGGAATTGAGTTTTGGTAGGATTATCACGCAATTTCAGTAAGGCAAAATAGTGAGATAATTGAACACAGTCATTTTCAATTTTTATGATTGCATTTTCAATCGATTTATTTGAGCAAAATAGCATTGTGTCATCAGCGTATTGAATAATATGAAAATTAGTGTAATTACTTAAGTCATTAACATATATAATAAAAAGCAAAGAACCTAATATTGTTCCCTGTGGAACACCTCTTTTGATTTCAATCCAATTTGAAAATGTCTCATTAAGTTTAATACGTTGTTTTGGATTACTTAAATAATTTGATAAAAGAACCAAGCTTTGGGTAGAAAAATGGTTAAGTTTTGAAAGTAAAATACAATGATCGATAGAATCAAACACTTTAGAAGATCTAGATATGCAATGATTGTATATTCGTTGTTATCAGTACTTTTCCTCCATTTTTCAGTAGCACATAACAAAGCATCGTTAGTAGGCATTCCCTTCCGAAAACCATAATGAATGTTAGAGTAAAGATTATAGTTATTTATGTGCTCAATAATTTGGTTTTGCTAATAAACGCTTAAAAATCGTACTAATTGGTGATGTTACAGAAATTGGTCTATAATTTTAACAGTTTTTGGAATCACATTTTTATAAACAGGAGTTATATTGGAAATTTTTAAGTTTTCAGGGAACATAGTTTGTTTTATGCAAGTAATTATAATATAACAGAAACAAATTCATAAGAATCTCTTAGAAACCAAGTTGGTACGTTTGAAGGTCCGCAGGATTTATTTTTTAACTCTTTATAGATTTTATAATTTCACAACTTGTAACATATCTGAAAGAGAAATCAGTTAAATTTTGTGTTTCCGAAAGTGTAGACTTATAGGGAAATTTTTTCCCTTTATACTTTCCTAGATTTTGAAAAAACTCATTAAAAGTATTGCAAATTTCTCTATTGAACTTGATCATTTCCAGCTTATGGCTTTCCGTAGATTTTTTATTTAAAGGTTTGTTTAAAAATTCCCATTTAGTTTTTTGAGCACTTAGATTCTTGTATTCTAATCTAGCCAACCGATTACATGAATTTCTTATTTCGATGTTACATAGGTTGCGAGCTTTCTTATAAGCAGAATGATTTTTGTCAGTTTTGGATGCTAAATAAGTTTGCCAACATTTCCTTTTTCTTTTAATACGTCCAATGCATGTAGAGTTTATCCACGGTTTATTTTTTGATGTATTAAATGACATAGAATGATTTTCAGATTTGAGAATCTTCTTTTCAGGAGTGCAGGCATCTAAGTAAAATGTCGAAATTTTTGTAAAATTTTCAAGCATGTGATTAGTGTATTTGAGGAAAATACGGAATTCCAGCTTTTATTTTTCAAGCAACATTTAAGTAGTTCAATTTTCACTTCTGATCTTTCTCTAACTTTTACCCATTTTTTATTGGGTATAAAAAGCTTAATATCATCTTTTAAATATGAAATTTAAGACAATAATTGGGAATATATATATATATATATATATATATATATATATATATATAACTAACTCTAGAAGGAATAGCCTGATTAATTAAAAATAGATGAAGTGAATCAAATATCTTATGTATTGGTCCTATAATTAAGGACATTTTGAAAAAATTTAGACAATTTGAATTAAAATTAAGAAATCTGATGGTTTCTTGTATTCCAGTTATAAATGAAGTTGAATCCTTCATTATTTTAACATTTAAGAAACTAAAATTGCTATTTTCCTCTTTTTGCATTGTGAATTTGATGTTTTTATCGATTGAATTGAGCTTAATTAACATTTCATCTGCGTTTTCTTCATTGATTTGATATTGGAAGCTTTTATGACAGCATAAATCAAGTAATTATCAAATTGAAGGCAGACTTGAGAAAAAATGAATATTCAAACAATGTTATTGATAAATGTATAAAGAGGCTATTACAAAAATAGAATAACAAAGAAATAAAATATTCACATAACTTTGAACATTAATTTAAAATCCATTATCGAGGAATGGATACAACAAATCTAATACATCAAATGAGAAAGATTTAATTCATTGAAGAAAAAGTAAGATTTGCTTACAAGATCGAAAACCTTAATGCAAAGCTTGGTCTTAAATCACAACTAGCATGTCCGATAAATCTAATGTAATTTATAAGATTCAATGCACCTGTGGTAAAGATTATATCGGATATTGGTGACGTCACTAGGCAAAAGAACAAAAGAACATGAAACTAATTCAACCATTTCAAAACACCTAAAAAATAGTGATGTACAAATTTTAAAGAATACTGATGCAAAATATCTTAAAATCACTGAAAGCATTCTAATTAAATCATTTCAACCAAGCCTAAATAGAAAAGATGATTACATACTGAAGCTATTGCTACCAATAATTAAGATTTAGTGAAATAAAATATTATAAAATCAAGTAAAAATTAGAGGGAATTATTTGTAAAACTGACGATGACTTTGTAGTCGAAATACATTTCAAGTTTTTTGTTAAAATTATTAAAAATCCTTAAAAATGCTCAATTTCTGATTTTGTTTAATTAAAAGGTTTTTTATATAAAAGAAGTAATTCCTCTTTACTAAGGAATATGAAAGATGCAGTAAATTTCGCGGGTGTTAATTGCAAATCGTCTTCATTAATACAAGTGCGGAGGTGATCGAGCATCGAGAGCTCTGCAATCCGACTGCATGCAAAGAAAACATCGTAATTATGAATTAAATAAAACTTTTATTAACCTAGGACAATACAATGGCCCCTCGGTAAGTACGCTTTCCGCAAAATTTCTACAACCGCATTCTCTTTCCACTTTGCAACTTATAAAATTATGAAATCAAGCAATGAGTTTAAAACAACAAATCAAACGGTCAATCAAGCATTCCCTCATGAGATCTTAGAATTACTGCAGACATCATTGCAAATTCCTTAAATTTTATCTTTAATGAGTGCATAAAATTTAATTACTGGGAGGATTATTTAAAACTTGCTCCCATTACTTTTATTTTGAAGAAAAACGATCCATCAACTGCCACAAATTATCGACCAATCTCAATTACTTCTCCAATAAGAAAAATATTCGAAAGATTATTACAAAATCAAATAACTAAATATTTACATAAGTATAATTTATTATCAAAAACCCAATTTGCACTATTAAATTCTACTGAAACTTGGAAGAAAGAAGAAGAAGCCAAATTTATATTCAGAAATTGTTTTAACTATAAATATAAATACTGATAATCACTAGATTTTAATAAATTTGTAACAATAACTTGCTCAGATATCTCAAAAGCCTTTGATTCGATTAATCATAACATACTAATTGAAAAACTATCTTATTTAGGATTATATCGTAGTAATAATAATATTTTATTTTTACAATCCTCTGCATACAATCACTATACACATAAAGTGTAAGCACTTAAGATTTTAATAATAGTTTTTCTGGTTGAATGACTAAGCTTGGTTACTTGAATTGTTTTGTTCTTTGGTAATTTAAATAGTTGATTTTTCTTGGTTTCAAATATTTTTTTACATTTCTTTTAAAGTCTTTAATTACTTTTCTCTTTTAAATTGAGGTGGTAATTCATTCCATAAGTGAATATAAAAATTAGTAAATGAGTTCTTTATCATATTTTTCTTACATTTAAGTTTTCTATGTGAATTTGTTCTTAAATGCATTTTAGTTTGTATTTTGACTATTGCTTTCAATTTGAAAAATACATCTAGAGATCTGAGTTTTGTAAACATTCTAATGAAAATAAATAGTTATCTTTTTTAATTTATTACCTCAATCAAAGATAGTAGAGTTAAACTACATAATTTTTTTCGAAATGGTTACCAATTTACAATGGGGTAACACAACGTCTTATTCTTTTTAGTATTTATGTCAATGATATGCCTTCTATTAATAATTGCAATTTAATCCAATATAACGATGACACTTGAATTTTCAGGATAATACATCAATAAATCTAGCAGTGGAATCCACAGAATTGAATTTTAATAAATTGTCAAAATATTTTTGCAAGCATAACTTGAATATTAATGAAGCTAAAACAGAATTTTGTATTTTACAGCCCAATAAAAGTAATTACGATGTTTTTTCAGTGATTCTGAATATAAATAATATTGTAGACACTTTCAAATATCTGGAGTAACTATTGACTCAAAGTTAACGTTCAACTGTCACATTAACATAATAGTTAGAAAATCAATTATATATGTGCTTTATAATTTATCGACGCCATTTACTAAAATGATTAGTTATTTAATTGTGAACACTTATCTGAATAAAGAATCTTTTATCTTGTCTTATAATATTGATGAGTTTTTGTAGCTCATAAAAAGATATTTCAGCAAACCACAAATTGCCAGACTCAAATTAGCATTTGGAACGATAGGAGTTTATACTTCAAATTCTCCATGGAACGTAACAAGGTTTGCATAAAGTTTGAATTTGGATTCGTCGATTAGAAGTAACAGCAAAGTTTTAAATAATGTTGGGAAGTAACAAATTTGTTACCTTANAGGGTGCATTCACACAGAAAGATTGTGCTTGCTAGAGCGAGCTTTTGGCGTTCACACAGAAAGCGAGCTTGCGCTAGCTTTAAATTTTGGGTATTCATACAGAGAGATTGCGATATTTTCTAGCAATGTATTAAAGCCAGTGTTCACACAGCGCGATTGTGGAGCTTGGGCTCGCTAGAGATTTAAACAGTTGAGTTACTGAGAGAGCATTCACACAGAAAGATTTATCGCAATCCCAATTAAAGCGTAGCGCGAGCGATATTTTCTAACATATGTTTAAAGATAGTTCTATTCACACAGAAAGCACGCGAGTGCGCGATTGTAAAAGATTGTAAATTTGATTTTAAACATGCTAAATATTTTTGACGATGACATCTCCCAATAATTTAAATTCATGGGAAAAATTTGTACGAAATACGTATAATGTATTTAGTTTCAAATTATTATTTAATATTATCACAAAAATGGTATTATTGAACATATTTGTAAAATAGGTTTTGTNGTCAAAGTTACTTGTCTAGCTATGGAGAATTGCCATGTTCAAGAGGTCGAACCAAAAAAATGCGTACTGCTGGATTGTCAAGAGTGCCTGAATTTGTACGTTTTGATAAAAAAGATCATTGGATTATTTCTAATGAAAAGAGAAAAAGATGTACTGTAAACAATTGCAAAGGAATTGTGCGCACTTCTTGCATTAAATATGATGCTGGTTTGTGCATAAAATGTTTCATGCCATTTCACCTATTGCAATGTAAATGCCTAGCGTTGCCATATGGCAACACAGGGCTTTTTGAATCTTTCACATTAAAAATTGATTATTTTTTTAATTTAACTGCTATTACAGTATTTTGCATGTTTTGTAGTATCTATTATTACAGATATATATTAAATATAAAAACTCAGGATAATTCGGGTTAAAATATTGATATCCCTTAAAAAGAGATTTAATAATTTTCCCTAACCAAAAATCTTTTTAATAAATCATTACTATTCAAATAAATTATCAGTTACTTAATTGTAAAGGTTTATCTCAATGTGTGAAGGTTAAACATTCAAACTTTGGTATTAAAGTAATGTTTGCATCATGCCTTGAAATTTAGACGTAATTGATATTGGAGAATAATTAGATTTGCAAATTTTTGCCAATTATCAAAAGTATTGACCTTAAAATGACTTAAAATGGAAACAAAAATGCCAATTTGCAGTAGGAGTTCTCGAATAAAGGCCTTTTACGCACAACGCTAAAATCAATTTCAAATTTGGAAACAAAAAACGTCTTAGATTTTTAGAAAGCTAAAGAATGGATTGAATTTTAAACATTTTTTCAATTGCAGAGGAACGTAATCACATGTAGATTTCAGTAAATTAATACAATCGATGAATACGGTCAACCGCACAGCAGAACCGTATTTCCAGGTACAAAATTATCAATTCCCAAACCATGGTATAACAGTTGTAAGAATATAAGCATTTGACAAAATGACACTTAAATATAGCAAATTTAAAACTGCTGATAAATATACGACAGCTTTAAAATCTCACTGGTCGCAATCCACTATCTGCTCACTTTGTGTATGCTCTTGTTTTTTTAAAAATCATTAAACCCCTAGTTTATTTAAAAAATATATTTTAATCCAGAGTTAATTTTCGGGGATGAGAGAATAACATGAGGAGACCTAAAATTCCAAAGTGAATTGGGTGAATCAATTGTCCAAAAACCGGTTTTTATCAAGCCCAATTGTATTAATCTTTTTTAATAGAAAACTAAATTTTAAGTGCGATTTTTTACCACCCATGCAATTTTGATTCTCTTTGCTTAGTTTTCTATATTGTATGCATTTTTAGTTCTTTTATAAATTTAACCCGAATTATCCTAGTTATGCCAAAGTAATGTATTGTTAACATTATAACCAATGCAATATTCAGACAATGAAAACCACTTGAAGTCAATACAAAATTGAAATATCCTTCAATAAACCCATTTGCGAAATGTGGAAAAAATCAACTGTGAATCTAGAAACTCATGATTTGTTGGTAATCTTCAAAAAGGCAATAAGAACCCTGATAAGCAAAACATCAAACCAAAAATTTTTAACTTCAAACTGGAAAAAATAGCAGAAAATTTGTAAAAACCTTAGAGTTTAGAGTAGACAAACAACATTCATTTGAAGTACAAACATTGAATTATAAAAATACAATTTTATAAAGATGTGAAACATTAATAACAAATCATTACAAAATCTGGAAATAACTTGTACTCTTTATCTAAAAGAAAAATGTTGAAGGAGGTCGCTGATGACAATGAATTGATGATTGCATACGAACATGATTTTGATTTGGATCCAAAGGAGGTCTGATTGGATGAAAACCATTGAGAACAGGTTGCCTTATGGGAGGCCGCATCATGAAAGGCTGTTGATCACGAGAAGCATATTGACCAAGAGGCATTCTATTGGGCTGGATAAATTGGTTAACTGGCGGTGGAAATGTTTTTGGGTCAAATGGCATTGCAGACGTTGGCTGAGGAGGAGGTCGATCACGTAAAAATTGATTCATGAACATTGGGTTGTAACCAACACTAAAAATGGGAGTTGGTCCTGATTGAATAGACATTTCCGGTCGTAAACCTGGATGATAAGAAGCATATGGATTTGTAGGAGGTCTAAAACTATCGGAATTCTGGTAGTTGATGCTTTGAGGATAATTGAAGTTTGAAAGTGACATGGCAGGATTAACTGATGACTGCATAAATTCATTATAATTAATGGGAATGGATGTGTTAAAACGCGGAGAAGAAAAAGTAAAGCTGGGATCATTAACAACACGAGGAGTCATTAACACGCCATTGCTTTCCTTTGGCATAAATGTATTAGGTTCACAGACATTCAAAGGCCTTGGAGGCGGGAATGGATTTAGAAAAGTGTTAAAATTTGTCATATTCCTAGCTTGGTTTTGATATCCGTTAAAATATCGCGGTCTGTTGAATCCATTGGGCGATTGAAAATTAGTGTGTTCACTTGGTCGGGGATTAGGCGCTTGATACTGACTGTATGATAAGTGTTTAGGAGATGTGAAAGATGGATTCTGTATGGATCTTCCAGTGCGAGATTTGTTAAAGTTCTTCCGTGTATTCATTGATTTTTGGCTAGTCGAGTTCTCTGTTTCGGACTGCGACATAGTTACAGAAGAAGAATTATTCGAAATATTACTGCTGTTCTTTAATAATTCCATTCGCCCAATGCGGAATGATTCTTCTAATTCTTCATCTTGCACCTAAAGATTCACATTTTATACCAATAAATCGTAAAACAATACCAAAAATTAACTTCATATTGAAAAGTAAATGTGGTAATAAATAATTTGGCTATAATATAATTGTGAGGAAACACGCAAAGAAAACATTTAGGTAAATTACTTGATTTTTCTGAGCCCCAACAATTGCAGCTTTTCTCTGCTTTCTTGCCTCCTTTTCTTGCTCATCATCACTGTAATCTAGCTGATGTGGCGGTGGCTCATGATTATTTGACCAAGAAGCATCCGAAGGACGACAAGCATCTCGAAGTTGAGAAGCGAAAACGTATCTAAAAATAGAGAAAATAAAGAGGAAAATCGAAGAAAATCTACATTATAATAAATAGAAAGACAATATCTTATATTTAATTGGACTAAAAATTGTTGCAGGGAATATGTAGTCGCAAAGGTTTCCTATATTGAAATTCATGCAATGCAATCTAAACAAAGAATTTCTTTCCAAGCAACAAAAATTAACATCAATCTTCAATCATTTTATTTATTTAGTTATTTATTCATATGGTTGCGGAAAATGCATAGTCATAGCCTCATATTTTTCGTTTTACAGACCCGAAAAGCTTACTGGTATAGAATTTTTATGCTTTGCTAAGAACCTAAATAATCATAGGTGGGAACCTAGAATGATTAATTCATAAAACGAATTCTTTGAAGTTTATTAATGATTTATATGAATTTTCTATAAATTTTTTATAGAAGGCCTGTCTGTATTAGTTATGTATGGGTACGGGTATTATTCGAGGGTACCCAGTTTTACCCGTTCTCACTTGCGGTTGCGCAGAATTCAAACCCGATATTAATATTATTGCATTGATATATAATATATATTTAATTTGTATTTAGCACCCATGCCGATTTACGCCGACGTTGTTGGGCAAAATTTGAAATATGCCAGCACCAACTGATACAGGAACGGCGTGGAGAGCTCTACTAGTTGCATAACTTGATAGATAAATAACGAATAATGATTATGTTCATTAATGTAAGTATATTTAAAAACATTCAGGACAGCATATCTTGTGTCTATGGCGCTATTCCACAAAAATATTAAAATACACCCATAACTTTACCTCTATTTGCAAATGAGAATATGTTTTCTTCAGCTTCAAATTCTTTACACCGAATAAACATATACACAAAAAATTGTAGCAAAATACATAGATTTTCGCCAATCCCAGTGTTCCTCAATCACCGAAACCAACGCTTTCGAGAAACGGATTTCATCATTTTTGATGCTTTACCAATTCTGTTGACGTTTTCCGTATGTAAAATGAGTATGAAAAAATACTGTAATCTTATAAAATGAAAAATTTGAATATAATTTTTCATGTAAAGTAAATGTCTAAAATATTTGGCAAAAATTTTCCGACCAAACAGACGTTAGCCGAAATGCTTGCGGTTAGCAACAGATGTTTGCAATATCCTTGCACTGAAATTAAATTAGAATGGGACACAATTACAATAGATATGAACACTGCCAATTGGAATATGACAATTTTCTTAAATAAAGCAAATTGCAAAAAAACAATTTTCAACGTCAAATTTCATCACCAGAGCAATATGATATCAAGAGCATCAGCCGCGACCTCAAAGATGATGAGCAAAATCAGTTCTTGAGATCAATATTTATAAAGAATGCAAAAAGTAAACCTGATAAATTATATATTTTGAAAAGAACGAGTTAATCTAACATCTAATTAATCTAACATCTAATACACATTATCTCAGTAATATCATACTTCTAAATAGCTGGACCTGAAGCCACAACAAACATAACGTCACGAATGACAAGTGGGTGATTTTCGCATATCTTCTCTACAATGCGGCTAGTTCGTTTGCATGAGTAATTCGCCTATTTCACTCTCGTACATTGGACTCATTAATAATGCCTAAACAATGCGTGGCAGTTGGTTGCAGAACGAGATATGCTAGTGCATGTAAAATAGCACATCGCTTTTCCAGAGATGTTAGTATTAAGAAGCAGTGGTTGATAAATTTACGTCGGAAAGCCTTCACTCCAAAGAAAGAGTCAGTAGTCTGTTCTCTGCAGATTTTACTACCGCAAGGCGGATAAAAGAAGCGGTCGAACGTTTGTAAAGCATCGGAGGTTAAAACTAGATGTAGTGCATACTACGTAAACTGACTCACATAGAAGAACTGCAGATGTTCCAACAGCATCACGTCAATCAATCAATGAATCGCAATATTTAAATGATTCAATTCAGATATTTTAATATTTGCAGATTTATGGAATGATGCTTACTCAAAATTAAGAATTCTTGACAATCTCTTGGTCAATATTGATTTATCATTTACATTAAGTTTTGATAAAAAAGTTAAGCCAGATCATAAATGAATGATAAAAAATTCTAAATGAATCATTTGGATTTAACGCAAGAATGTGAAAATTATGAAAAAAAAGTTAAGCCAGATCATAAATGAAGACAATTCCAAGTTGGTATCGATTTTGTGGTTATTTCATCATCACTTGAAACTTGTAAATACTTCCAAGTACTCATATAAATACTCAAGTTTTTTTGCTATAGTTTTCATTTTTGATTTATTCCTTCTCACCAACTGCTTGTAACCAGCATTTTTTATACATGATTTTAGCGAGTAAAGCGGATGTCACGCGATGAGTTTTGTCCCAGCGAGAGTAATTGATCTTGCAATTATTTGGAAAGGGAACAGATGATACACAGAGTGCATTTAACTTAAGTGTTTTGCTCTAGCGCAAAAGCCCATCGTGCAAAATAATACTGCACCTATCGTAATTGAAGGTTCAACAATAAAGCGTCGTTCAGGAATAAATGAACCATTTTTTTACTTCTTGACAATATACATTATAAAATATTAATTTACAATTTTGTGGACTATGATAGACTTCAACTCAATGCAGCTCAGAATTAGATGTCCTTGATACCACTGCGGATTTCAACCATGTAAGACAGCTTTATTGCAAGGAAGCTGGAAAACCAATTAAAATTGCTCATCGACTTAATAGCATATACATTAATCCAAATGCAATTCAGCGTACATGCTTGAAGCATGCACTCAATATTATACATAAATCTACTATTTGAAGACTATGCTTATAGTGACATGCATTCAAAATTTAAAGATGCTATATTTTTGCAAAAACTGACATTTACAGAATTATGTATGTTAGAAATAAATATATTGGAGCTGCAAAACGGGATGAATACTGTCGTTATATCTCTGATTGAGCGGTGCACAATTATCATACTGTACATGGAAAAATGGAGTAAGTACTTGAGTGATTGGAAAAGAAGTGAATGAAGAGGATTTTCTTCTGAGACATTCGCTGTAATAATTTTCACAATGAAAATAATGTCATCGCTATGAAGATATTAACTGTCAGCTAAAGAATATGTTTTAACTTGACAAATGAATGCTGATGAACTTGAAAAACGCTTTGGTTGGTTTCGACAATATGGTGGCAACAATTTTGACAATGACGTGGGATGTAATGCTGATTCATTTGTAATAGATTTTGATAATTTAAAAAACCATGATCAACATTCACTTTTCATTAAAACTTTCAACCGCGAATCAATGAAGAATGTACTAACATCCTGCCATGTGATCTTGAAAATAGCGGTATAGACGCAACAATGTTTGAAACATTTGTTTAGTCGTGACGAGTAAAGAAATAAACATTCTTCCTATACACTAACAGCTTTTGGGTATTTATGCAAGGTTGCAATATTTGAACACAAGACTCCAGTTCTTCAATTCAAATAATCACGGCAACATATACATTTCAGTATGCTTAAGTTCAAAGCAAGCATCCGCAAATTACAAGTTTTTAATCAAAATGTGTGACTCTGGAAAACATGATGCGCGACGCTTTTGCCGAGGACAGTCAGTTATCAAGAACGCGATATCCCTCTCGCTTGCAATCTAGTGTGTTCTCCGCCGACGACATGCATGCACAATTAACACATGCCAAACTTATTGCACCCCTTTGACTCTGACAAGCTCTTATACGGTATCTCTAAATCTTCAGAGTCGATACAAAATGCTGAAACTCAAACTTCAAATGACAACAATATCGCTACAAACACATCAAAGGAAGCTGAAATGAAAACACCTCTTAAGCATCTACCATGAAAAATAAGAGAGAACAAGAACGTGCTAATAATTGGTTCTTTCATGTATCGATATCTTAAAGCTCGTGCTCTTATGAATCAATACAATGTATCCGTACACTCCTATCCTGGATCTACAATTGAGGAGTTCACTGCCACCATAGATCAGTACTCAGAATCAACCATACAAGAGGTTCTTGTCACAATTGGACGTTACGACTTAATGAAGCACAAAGATAAGTATTCCTTACAACAAAGAGTTAAACAATCTCCTTACAAAGCAAAACTCAAAATTATTTAATTATGTATATAAGAACTTGAATTTTTATTTAGGAAATGCTGTAAATTCGAAATTATTTGCAATTGATGGAATCCATTTTTCTAGATGGGATTATGCCATTCTTGCTCGCACAATCAATTTTTTTTGCAAATCGCAGCACTGCCGCAATTACCCAGGAATCAATTAGCGCGCCCAAGCAAGTTGATAATTATCGAGATGGACCGCTATTTCACCGCCAATTTCCGATCTCCCATGCTGCCTGAATTAATCACTCTCACCGATCTCCGCACACTTCTTCAAGCGCACCTAATTACGAAGAAATCACCGCTTCATCATCGGCATAACACCTCACTACGCTATATAATAATTATGTATACTAAATATCTGAAATACTTGAGCATGCGTAAGCCATGGGCAATTCATTGTCGAAAATTCAAAAAATTTCACACTCAGTTTTTACATAAAATTTTCTTGACACACTTCCTCTTCATATATCTAATAAAATCAGATGACGCTGGAAGTATCTGTTTGCTCCCAAATCACTTTTCTAATCACAATTTTCAGTCTCATCCTTCAAGTGGCCTTAGTTCAAGAAAATTCACGATGTCAAAAATAACATATTTAATTATAACTATTAGCTTTAGGAAACTACTAGAAATATCTATTATATTTTTCTTCCTTCCTACTGTTTATGGGATTGAACAAAACCCATGACCCGTATACAACTATGTCTCTACATCAGAAAGTTAGTTAATAAAAAGAATTCGATTAACTACGTCCATTTAAATTTTCAAAACATCTAGAAAAAATCATAAATTTAAGCAGTTTATTTCACACTTTAAGAACGATCCGATACTAGGCATTTATGAAATACGGTTAACCTGTAGTCATCCAGACGATGCATGGTCTTATGATACTAATATATTTTCTGTATTTCGAAAAGATAGAACTCCTAGAAATCCATTAGGAAAATGCAAGGGCGGAGGTGTGCTTTGCCTAGTGGCGAAAATTTTTAAATCCTAAGTCTCACTTCGACATTAAAACAACCATTCCTAAATTCGAAAGCTTGTGGATTGAAGTCGACAATCCTATAAAAAACTCATTTTTTGAGAAGTAATTGATTAATGTTTCTTACTGTCCCAATAAATCATATACCATTGAATTTATTGAAAAACTGGAACATGAACTTATTCTTGCATGTTTAGAAAATAAAGACACGATTCTGTTAGGTGACTGGAACCTTAACATTTTTAACAAAAACGAATGGATTAAATTAGAATTTTGCTAAATAAGTTTAATTTAAAAATAGCTAATACAATTTCTCCATCACACATTACTTGATCTGGCAATACCCTGATAGATTACATTATTTTACCAGAAAATATCAAAATTCCATATAAATACTACACATCTGAGTGTCCTTTCTCAGATCACTGCATCACCACTATTAGTTTTGCAAACTATCAGCTACTGGAACATCCTTCCAAAAGTTATTAAAAACAACGACAATTTTAAGTCTTTTAAAAAGCAGTAAAAAACTTTTTTACTAAAACAAAAGTATATATATCGGGAAAATCTTGTCTGGGATTTAATTATAATACTGATTACACTATTTCATGTAACCAATTACATTGTAATAATGTCGCAAACAACGCATGCTTAATTCTACTGTAAATATAATTTTGTATTTTTTAAGACGCTATTTAATAAATCATCAGTTTTGCAATTGTAAAACACTTATTAAATAAAGACTTTCTTATTCTTATTCTGATAACACTTCAAAATTTCTTAGAAAACTGTTCAGTTGCACTTCACAAAACTAAGTCCTTGATTGCAGAGAAAAGTTCGCCTGCAACTATCACCAGGAGAAAAGTGAGAAAATCCAATCCTGAGATTTGAATTTTTTGTGTATTGAACTATAATTTTGAATTATTTTGCACATTTTATACATTCAGTTGAAATTTGTTATGTAAAATGGAAAATACATGTATAAACATTTCCAATGTGTAATTGAATTATATTGTAAATTTATTGGTTATAACTTAGTGCCCACTTCCATCGAAGCAAAGTAGTTTCATATCCATCTCTTAGTTAGAAGTCTATGATAACATCGATCCACGAAATATAAAAGTAACACTAAAATCGAGATGAAATAGAACAATTCACTCTTCTCTGGATATTGAAAGATACAGAACAGTAAAATATGTTTATGGACAATTAACTAAATTCCGTTCAAAAATCAAACAGACTTAACTGATTAACGGTTAACGAAGCGTGTATAAAAATCGAATGAAAAGAAATGCTAGAAACGAAATTAACAAAAATTGAGTGAATTGAACTGCATATTAAGTAATGTTTACACAATAGGCGCCGGATTAAGGTCATATTAAGCTAATGCTTTTTGTGTATAAATGATTTCATTAGACTTTTGAAAATCTTAGGTTTTTGCTTATATTTTTTATAAATAAAAAATAGGGTTCTATTTATGGGACGCTGGAAGAATATGATACAATTTCGTCAACAACAAAATTTGGAAATTATTTCAATTCTTTTTACAAAACAATATTACCCAATGACAAGAAAAATGAATGCTAGAGAAATTATCAAAGAATAATTGCTATGATTGATTATTTGATGGCAAATTTTTTTAATTTTATCCCTAAGGGTTGTTTGCCACGACTACCAAGCTTGCCATATTGCGATTACGATCAAAATTATAAATGGACCCATTGGCAATGCAGAGGTATCAAAATTTGAATCCAAATTTGATTGGCTGTCTTCTCAAACATTTTTGCAATGTGCGTCCCATATTTTTATAAGGATAAGAAGAAAAGACTGCGAATTGCATATAATTGTTTTTCAGTATATATGGTACAAGTTTCGCAAATTTATCTTTCTTATATATAATGAACACACTAGCATCTCGAAGCAATTAAAATAGGACTCGCAAGTAAACGAAATTTCGAGCCGACTACTCGATCTAAACCAACTAGAAATTTATGCATTTACAGTTTTCGCGTCGGGTCGAGTGTTTGCATAATCGACAAAATTTATATAATTTTCTGGTTGAAAAACATTTCTACACAATTTTTTTCATGGCGCATTGAGGTTAAGCTATATTGTCTAGTGAATGATAACTAGCGTCAGTGTTCGCATTTATTGATATTACGTTTGTAGCCTCTCTCTGCAGTGTAAAATTAATATTAATTTTTTTACATAAAACATTCACTTTCTAACCATTCACGTTAGTAAACAAACATCATACATTTATTCATTTGAAAGTTGACAGGTTTTGTTTTCCTGAAACTGATTGAATAATATACTATGCTAAAAATTTTAACTATTAATTTTAACCAAATATAAAACGTAAATTTTATAATGGTAAAACATATACTAGTGAACTTTACAATTATGATATTGATAGGCCTATGTGCTTAGCCAAGAATCGAAATTCGAAATCCGACCTGATTCACATGGCCCTAAATTAAGAATACATCTCTTTATAAGTTTAGGTGAAAAGAAGTATTCAAATGAAGATTTTGATTTCATTACTACTAAGAGTGAATTGATGATTATTATTCTGCTTTGCATATTCAGTGCTAAAATCAATTATAGTCTGTAGTATATTTTGTGAAGTTCAAAGGTTTCTTTCATTGTGTAACTTCCAAGATTTTATTTTGTTATGTCTGTTTCTGTTGAATTAGTCATTTCTTCTGAATACACAGAATTCATATTCTTCCTTTTTGGGCAGAAAGAGCTTTGTTCCTCATCAATGGCACGCACTTTATACCTTCTAGCAAGTTCATTTCCAATTGCATCATCTTCAGTATCATTTGTCAGTTCATCAACCTCAGGAGGAATAATAGTCCATTGAAGATCGTCTAACACATCCTCACTCAGTTCATGAAAATAACTCGATATTTAACGTTGTAGTAGATTTTCTTGAAGAAACAAAGTAATAATATTTAATCTAATATTTTACACCATTGTAGAGATATTTAGTAACATTAAACTGTTGAAAAATTGGTCTATTAAAGTCAATAATTCCACAAATATGAGAAAAAATGATTTGGAATAGGCGCATGTCAACAATACTATACTAATAAATAGCCTCTACTAATAATTACTAATAAAAGATATTAATTTTTTTAATGGTCTTAATAATAGGACACTGGCAGGTAAAGGGTTAATATACGAACATAATAAATCAGCCAATGCTTTAACTGTATTTGAAACTAAATTCATTCTCAGAAAATAATGAACTTTACTCCTGCAAATGACGTGACCTTAATTACAAGAGACCAAATTTCTCCGAGTGAACTGAAAACATGTAGCTAAAAATTTCCAACTAAGGATGAATAAATGCTTTAACATTATATTATAACCATTGTGAAATATTTAACAGAAGCACAGAAGTTCCTGAGTTATCGAGAAAACTATGCTAATCTTTAACTTTCAAGCCAAGTTAAAAACCTTTAACTTAGAATTTGGAAAAGTACTCAAGCCAGATTCCGCTTCAGAGTAATTAAAGTGCTTCTTCAATTTTATAAAAAATTCATCCCAACTACTTAGCCGATCCATTGCTACTTCTAGCGCATTCTTGAGGTCTGAATTATCCTGCAAAACCTCAGCTAACTCTGCTTCACGACTTGTCAAAAGATCCTCCATGTGCTTCTTGCTATCAGAGAACTCGATCATCAATTCATTGAACTGTTTAGTTTTGCTTAACTGCTTTTGCAATTTGTTTGCAAGTCTGCCTTTCTCTGTAGTCATTGATTCTAATTTTGTAGATAACTGGCTGATTTCTTGACGACCATTAGATATTTCAACTTTGAGATTACTAATATCATCACTGCTCTTTTCAGTTTTGTTAGTTAAAAACATTTGATCGCGCACCAGTGCATTGATTTTATCTTCCTTAGCTTTTACCTCCGAGTTTAAAGAGCGAATGTCATCAGTAAGATTGTTGATAGCAAGCTGTTTTTCGTCTAAAAGTCTGACATAGTCCTCCTTTTCTTTAGCGAGCCGGTCACACTTGTCATAACATTTCTCAAACTCTCGCTGCATTCCACGGGAGTCATTAAAAATCATTTTTAAGTCAGCCTCATTTTGATTGATTTTTCTGTCCATAATTTCATTTTCTCTTCGAAGAGCGGAATTTTTATCAGTAGCGCGAACCAGCTCGGCCTCTAGAGAAGAAATTCTCCGCTGATGGCCGAAACACTCGTACGAAACACGTTCAGTTCGATCCTCCTGTTCTTTTAAATCTACCCTTAGAAATGAGTTCATATCCTTTAATTCTTCAATGGCACCCTCTTTGGAAACTAAATCATTAGATAAGTCAACAATTTCTTGCTTAAGAATGTTTACCTGACTCCCTTTATCCGCTTCCATTTGTAGGCGAATCAATTGATTCTTCAAAACATCAAGTTGCCTTTTTAGTTGAGACCTTGACTTTTTCAAAGAAGTTAATTGATGTTCACATCCCTCCCGTTCTTTTTCTGCACGATGGAGATCTTCAGTAAGTCTTCGTACTATTTCATCAAGCCGTCGATTTTCATTATTGAACTCGATGTTTTGAGTATGGACATTTTTTACTTCGTCTTCTAGTATGCGATTTCTATCCTGGATTTGATTTAATTTGTCCAATAAAATCAATAAGTCCACATCATTATCCACACTTTGCATTTTCGAAAAGTTGCTTAGCTAAATTCCCACAAAATAGCACGTATATCAACATTCAATAACACTATAAAATCTCTTTGAAAAGTTGTAACGAATATTTTCAATATTCCCTGTATATAGCAAAAAATAGTAGCATCGGCGACATAAAACTGATTAGGTGGGCACGATGATCAAGAATGTTTCAATAGAATGAATATTTACTTTTATATATGCCACTGATAATCCAAGAATGGTTAGCAATGAAATTTTTTTTCAAGAGAGAAAAAATGTGAGAAATTATTTTAGGAATATACACAGCAATAATCTCACTGTCCTAGCACATCATAAGATTAAAAAAGTATTAAACGGTTAAGAAAAAAACAATTTTAAAAACAGTTAAGAATAATTTTTACAAATTTAGTAATAAAAAAGAGAAGTGGAACTGCGTAGAGACAATAAATTGTAGAAAAGCAAATCATGCACTATACACCAAACTGTACGCGAAGGCAAAGCTATTAAAAACAAGGAATAACAAATCAATTGAATTTAACTTTTAGAGATATGGGAATAGTTAACGTAAAGTAAAACTACATTTTATTTCAATTTTGCAAGTGACTGGGTAAGACATAACTATTTCCATTGAAATTTAGGGAAGGAATAATAACTCCAGTATAAAAAAAATGCAATCCTAATGATTGCAAAACTTTTTTAGCTGAGTCCATATAACAATTCATAAATTTATCAGAAATTGTGGATTAATAAATACATGTCAAGATGGGTTTCAGCAACAAACCCATTATTTGCATCAGGTGAACGTCTCCTGCATTAAGTTAAAGAAATAACAGTGTCTAATGCATCAAGGAGAAAATAGTCATAGTCCAAATTGTGCGCAACGGAAACTAACACATATGTCGGCATTCAAATGCTGTCAATAAAGGCTGATATTCGGCAGGTGGGTACTAAAAAGCCTTAGTTATGCTGCTGAATTTATACAGGCTCTACATGCTAATTTCAATCCTAGAAATTCAATTTTTGTGATGAGAAAATTTTTCAATCGAAAAATAAAAAACCATATCTACTCCAAAAGCACCATGACTACCCACCATCTCTCCATTCCGCATTGTCACAATCCAACATCTGTAATGGATTTGCAGCCAATGTGGACAAGGAGTATGCAATCTCATAATTTTGGATCCAGATGTAAGAGTTTGAATTTTGTGATAAGGGAGCAGCATAGAATGATTGAGAACTTGCTTTATGAATGCAACGTTTTACTATGTCATGTTTGTGTTTTAAATATATATTTTGGTCTGGAATAGTTTTTGTTGTGGTTAATGACATAGTTGTCGTAAATTTAACTGAATCACCCTGTATAGAAAAATTGAGATTCTTTAAAAAGCAAAAATATACTTCTGGTAGATCACAGATAGAACACAAATGTTACAATAATAACCCATCGGAAAACTCAATATTGTAGTCAGATATTTTCTTGTCGTTACCAGTTACGTAATTGTAAGCGATTATCTAAATCCCATATTATATTTAACATTACTGAATTAGGCCTGTGATACGTTGAAGCAGATGATCAAAAATATAGAAATAACGTAAATAAGAAAAACGTCAAGAATGAAACTTTTCGGAAGGCATGTACAGAGGGGTTACACACTGCTTTACTATCGGAAATTGCATTGTTGCCTCAATTCATATGCTACTAAATATATTCAGAGGGATAGATCTGCATATTATAAATAGGATTTCACTTTATTGGATATAAGTGTTAATTGATTCGCTTCCAATCATGATCTTAATGTCAATTAACACGAAGATTAAAGAGATGAAACATGATATCAATTAAATGGAAACATATTTTCAATTGAAATTGTTTTAAAAAACCGTTAGAAAAAAATTATGAATTTATATGTGCGTTTTTATCAACTCAGTAATAGGAGACGGCTAATTGCATGCAAAATTCAATAACAAACGCAGGTTGAGATTTACAATTATTAATTAAAAATATAGTTATTGCACTAAAGGCACCTGCAAAGGAGGTAAAAGAGTGAACAAACACATAACGTATAAAAGCTGTCACTTACTTAGTAGCAGATTCAAAACGCGGAGCATACATAACTTTCATTTCATTTGCAATTTTTTTCTTTGAGATGTCCTCCACTGAAAGAAATCTGATAGAACACAAAGGACTTTTGACAGGTCCGAAAACTTCGTGCACTTGCCCTAGCGGACTGCGATCTTCTGCAAAAAGATAAGACCCAACGTCCAAAGTAGGAGCATTTTCAACAGCACCGACTATCACTAGGAGTCCAACGATGTTTTCGACGGATCCAAACAGAAGGAGCTCATCTTCATCCGTTAAAGTGAACTAAATAATCAAAATTGTAGCTTATAAACATCAACTTTATCCGGGACATTATATAATTATCAATAGTCAGAAAATTAATCATAATTCAAAGAGCTAATGTAGGCGATAATATTTCGAAATTACCAACAAGATTTACAAGTAACAATGAAGAACTAGTACTAAAAATCCAGGACAATGGCTATTAATTAAAACACATTTTGATTGCACACTGAATTTTCTATACAACACGAAATTCAATGAATATTCCATCATTAATATTTGAATGAATTCTAAATTTTTCGTCCTACCCAGTTAAATTAAAGATACTGTTCCCTATACTAGACTACTTATATTTATGTAAATGGACTAATACAAAGATATCTGAAAAAAACAAGGATTCTCATTTAGTTAAGATGTATCACAAACACGTCTACATCCGTCAAACATTTAAAAAACATTTTCAGAAAAACCTAAAATAATTAATAAACATGATATATTTAAAAATTGTTTCCAAACTTTATGTGAGCAAAGGACAACACGTTTCAACATGTTGCTCAAGTTCGACAATTATTTTTTTCGACGTTCGAACATTACTAGTATATATTATCATACATAATGATATGAGCGACTTTCAAGAGCAATCGCATAGTTTTATATTAAAAAACTCAGCATTGATGATTGATGCATGCACAAATTTAAGGAAAATAATTTTTACAAACAGTTTACTTTAAATTATAAACTGTTATCATATGATAAAAATTAACTGAACAATTGTAAACGCGTGAAGCTTTAACATTAAAAATTAATTTAATTTTACTATAAAGTAAATCATAGTTAAATTTTAAATGCTAAAGAAATTTCAATATGAACATGTAAAATATTTAGGATTAATTGCACTATACAGCCTCTAATTTTTGGCTTAATGCAAGAAAAAAAGTAGTGACTATTACGTTAATCCACCACTAAGAAACCGAACATAATGATTTCTCAGATAAGTTGAGAATGATTTTTTGCTTTGCTTCTTGGAAGCTAAAGTTTGTTTAAGAGATATGACATTGCTACTAAATTTAGGGCCGTAAGTGCTGACTTAATTTCATTATTCGAAAGCTTCATTAAATTCTATTAGAAACGCACATGAATACAGATGGACATACATTGAACACGCATGGATTTGCATCTAAAATTTAAACAGGCAGATTTTCTTTACATATGTTGTTTTTATATGGTACGCTATGTACTAGGCGGTGGGAGGCCGTCATTTTATGAAAATGAACCAGGTCATGAAACAAATGCAACATCCATGATTTGAACCGTTTCTCGAATTATGTAAAACCCAAAATTTCTCATCGAATACAAATTAAATTATATTACCATTGATAAATATATATTTGAATAGACATGTTAATACGTATCGATAATATGAATCTTAATAAGAATGATGCTAAGAATAGTGATATGGTATTATTAACTGTGATGTTGAAGAAATTCTTAAATCGCAACCACTTAGAGCTTTAAAGGTAAATATATCCATTGGAAACCTAAAGATGTTCCATCTAATTAAAGGTTTATAGAGATAATGAATTAATCAATCTGATGCATTTCTTGTGGAGCAAAAGAAAACACGGAGAATACTGTAGTGTGGTAAGCCAAGTGATTACCTATTTTTCACGAAATGCTATCCAAAAGTAGTTAATCGATTTAAGATTGTTTGCTTGAAAACAATTCAACAAGATCATGAAATAGTGGACATTTTCTATACGTGACGACGTTGAAATGCAATTTAAAACGGAATTTTTGAAAGTAGTCTACCTCTAGGATGAAATAATGCTAGTAAGATTGTTTACAAGAAAGGAAGCAAAGTATTATTTGATTCGAATAATACTGTACATGAATCTACTGGTAAGCATCACTCAGATAGGAGCTTCTTGGCAGAATCCCGTCAATAATAATGGTGGGAACTCCAAATGATGTCTGCAAACGTAGTTGTTAATACACTCGATAACAATAAAATGCGAACAAGTACTCCATCCGGATACAAAGACAACCCCACTCTCCCCATTTGTATAGATAATCCCAAAACGGAATAAAAATAGTTGAAAAATATCAGTTTGCTCGGAAAACGTATTAAAAATAGGCATTTTGGTGGAAAATTTCTTAATAAAAAATTCTTTTTTGCAATAGTTAAGAAAATGGTAATGATTTCGCTAAGGCAAAGTGGTCTAACCAAATATTAATAGGCTATGGCTATATATAGTAGTGCCGAAAAACTATTTGTCAAATTTGGCAACGAAAACTGCAAAATTGTTAATATGCTGATATATTGGAAGAGAAAAATGTTTATAAAATCAATGATGCAGATGTAATTCCTAGTTATCCTGACAATCTTCAATAGAATGAAGGCAAATTTAAATATTATATATTAAATTTCGGTGCTTTGATGAGCTTACTTCAAAAAATGTGTTGCGAAAGCGAAAATTTAAATAGTAGTATTTGATATCAAGTTCTGCTTAAACCGATGGCTAGATAACTTTGATTGATAGGAACTTAAGTATATTATCACAACATATGTACAATGACATAGGATAAAATTGCCAGAAAATCTCAAAATAGAGGCATACACTTGTGATAGCAGAGACTTGTTGCCCAGAAAATATAGGACGTCATTAAACTTTTATGATATATATAAATATCTAAACATTGAATAATCGGAAAAACTAAATGTTTGATATTTCTGCTTAAATGCATTTTATTCAAGAATTATTTATTAAATATCGCAATAATGAATTTAATAATAATGAAGAACTGTAAGAGCAAACAAATCACGTTAAGAGCGATAATAAAATCTGTCTAAAACTCAATTGTTAGCAGTCCCACATAGTGATCTTTTCTCATATATTGTAAATGCTCTTTCTGTTCTTATTAACATTTATAATTTTGTTAAGATACTTTGTTCTTTAAATCTTAATTCTTTTTAACCGCCGTAAGGCTGAAAAGTCTTTTGTTATAGCTGTTTTAGAAAAATGCCTTAAAACAAGAATGTTGCGAATTTACATTTTATTACGCGTACTGCCAATGCTTGGTGCAGCCACCTTCAAATATGCATGAAACAAACAGTTACATATACATGAAGTCAAAACTAGTGCAACAACAAGATAGAATAAAGTAACAAAAAAACAATAAATTGGACGCAAAAAACAATGTCCAAGCTATTCTAGGCATTAAAGACAATTCAGTGTCTATGAATATAGCATCGCACTGTTATATAATGATGCAATACTGTCAAGGTATCTATAAATTACAAATTCAATTAAAATTTGATTGATTCTGAGACCTCCGTTGCTTTGGATGTGAGCTAGATTTGAATTATAGAATACATATTGATCGGATAATTGACGCTAACATGGGTTGTTAAAAATTAATCGAAACTCAAAGAATATTGCGAATGTATAGAATAGGGTGCGCGGGGAACTCGATGACAAAGTAAACACTAATATAGGGTAAAAAACGATGAGAAATGCAATAACATACACGCGGTATGTATTTAAGGACAATAGCACAGAAAGCTTGGAATTCATAAAAAGTATTTATCTATCCATTCTGATTCTCATGATAAACAAATATTGTTTAACAATTTACAGCTGAATTTAGATACACGACAGGATTGGCTTTGCTATAACAAACTTTCATTAAACTGTGAAAAAACGATGCAACTAAATTTCTTTAAGGAGACCGAGGGATTGCAGCGGCTTGAAGTATCTGGTTATGAATTAAAAATTTGTGAATCCTACAAATATTTAGGAATTATAGTAGACAAGTATTTGACTTTTGCTAATCATATTTCCGAATTGTGTAAGAAACTATCTAAATTATGTGGTATGTTAATGAAATTGAGACATTTTGTGCAAAAACATGTAACGTTAAACTATTACAATACTTACATTTTACCTATAATTCAATATGGAGTATTGATATATGGTGGTACTACTTATAACACATTACTGCCTATTTTCAAAATTCAAAAAAAGATAATAAGAATAATTAATTTTAAACATTCGAAAGATTCGACAAAACAGTTGTTTTTGGATAGTGATATACTCAATATATATGAATTATACATATTTGAACTACTAAAGCACATAATAAAAATACAAAGAAAAGATTACCCGATGGAATTTAACTATTTCAATAAAATTAATCACACATATAATACTAGGGCTAAATTAAAAAACCAAACTTCAATAAAACAGCATAACTCTATGCTACAAAGATATTCTCTTCAAGTTAGGGGAAGTAAGATATGGAATTATATAAATTCTAGGGCTTTAATTAGTTGTAATATAGATAAAATATCTGAAAATGAATGTAATAGGTTCTTGAACAATATAAAAAGTAAAGTAATACAAGGAAATACTAATCTAATTGATTTAATATTCAAATAATAATTTAAATGTCATGGGTAATACAAATGAGCACCACTAGTGCTAAAAATTATCCTTTCTAAACATAGTAACAATAAATTAATAAAAAACTAAAAATAATAAATAAAAATAACAAGTTAATGCACAAATAATCTGGGGATTTTTAGCATTGTAAAGTGTATTTGTTTTTTATTTTTTTTGTAAGTGTTTAGATAAATATACATCATTCATTCATTCATTCATTAATAAACAAATTGCAAGATATAAAAGCATATTTATGCAAATCTATGCATTTTTAGTCAATCAAATCCTTACATCGGTGAAATTTCCAAATAGATTGTGGTAAAATATAAATATATTAATTTCGATTATTCAATGTGTTTTACTCGTATTATTATTATAACAACTAATATATGCGTTCGTTGCGTACATAATTTATTGAGGAAGTTTTTATGTATAAATATAGAAAATATTTAATTAAATTTTTATGAAAATTTACATCGTTTCTTTTGCGGTTAAAATGTTCACATTAAGAACATATATCAAGAATTATAGTCCTTGTTCGAATGATTGAAGCCCACCTTAGATTTTGTCTCATGCTTCTTTGATGATCTTGCAACAACTTCATTACAATAAACTTTATTTTCAACAGAATAATAATATTAATGGCGCCTTGTACATATGTGGATTGCCCACATTATTTAGGGCAACGACTGTTTCTGTAAAAACATCTGAATTGAATTTTTGTGAAAAAAGTTAATTACAACACAAAACCAACAGATTTAAATGTCAAAAAGAGATATTTCATTAAATCTACAAAGCAATGAGGATTTGTTGAGTAAAATACATTTGAATAACCCGCTAACAGAGCAGTAGTCGAGGGTAAACGCATTTAGCATGAGCTAGCGGATATCCGCAGAAAACTTCGTTTGTTTGAATATATACTTCTCGTATACGCTATTTTTGAATTCACAAATATCGTATAACTTCTGCAAATTTCAGGACTACACCCTTGCTCGTTAATTGACAAAATTGCCAAATAGATTGCTTTAGAATTATGTGAAGTTGAACTACGTGCTGTTGTGTGCAAAACAAGTGAAATGCCCGCAGTTTTGATAGCTTTATGAAGAATCAGTTAACCGACAAAAGCATTGTAAACGAAAACAGGAGATTTCTCTTTTTGAATCTAACTTGTACTGAACGAGTTCTTGCACTACATGCTTCAATTATAAAAGGCCCAATGTTAAGTTCCAAGTTAAATATAAGTATGAAAATATATAATTCGATACGTTATACTTAATGCATGTAACACTTTGAATAAATTTATTTGAATTTTCAGTAATAATTGCATATCGACAGGCCCACGGTACAAAATATCAGCGAAATGAAATTTATGCAACACGGTTACGTTAGCTATAAACTCGGTTTTACTAATTGTAAATAAAATGTGGTAATAAATACAATAAATAAATCGGGAAATTCTCTAAAAATGCAAAGTTCCGATTTAGAAGTAAGAACTTGATTTACACTAAAAATGTATAGATTTGCATAATTATGCTTTTACATATTGCAATTGGTTTAATAGTTAATTTCTTATGAATTTCAAGTTTTTGGTCCTTAAATATATACCGCGTGCTGTTAATTTGGTAAATTATGCAAAGTTAATGGTCTATCTACTATTTTGTAATTGGATTACTCATCGTTTTTTTACCCTAGATTAGTGTTTATTTTGTCCTCGAGTACCCTATTCTATACCTTCGCCAAGAATATCATTAAAACAAAGGTAGTGAGGATCTTAACGACAACACCTTAAATTTTAATTAATTTAAAATACCTCGGGGTCGTTTTCTGGAGGTGGTAAATCTTTAATACTTAGTTCACCTTTAACTTTATGCCCTTGAAAATTAACATCTTCAACTGCAGATTTACAATTACAATTAATATTCACAGTTTTAAGCCTAAGGGTGACATCTTCATTTGATGATATAGAACACTCCGATTCATTGTCACTATCTGCAGGAATAATCACCATGAAACTAAACATAAAAATACTAAAAGAAATTATCAAAAAATATATAAAATCAACGTCATAGGCAATTATATTTATGAAACATTAACTGCAAAAATTTCAATTAATTTCAGCCATGCAGCAAAAATAAATGCAAAGAAACGGTGCTACACTGATTCTAAAACAAAACCGTTAGCATATTTCTAATAAATCATACTGTCAAAAGGTATTTTCTCAAGTTTCGGTAGTAGTTTGCTTGATTAACTAACTAGAAATAGTAAAATATAAAATTTATTAAAGTGGCCATTAATGGGAATGAGATAAGATTAATTATAATATGCTTGAAGCTTCATCACAGTGGAAATTTATAATTAAAAGTATATTTTTCATTTCATACATAAAATCATATTGGCGAATATACCAGAATAGGTATATCTGATTTTTAGAAAATGGTGACGTCATCAGACGTAGTTATTTAGATGATTCTAAATCGAAAAAAATTTTGTATTTCAAAATTTATTAACATTTTAAATATAGTACATACAATTTTATCAGAAAATTATTTTGCAGCATTCTTGTTACTTATGAATGGGGGATTTTCATGAAATTTTGAAATGTTTCAAAATATGTAATTTTTATATATTCATATTTGAAATTTTCAAAAAAATGGTTGCCAATTCTTAAAATTTTCTATATTTTTTATATTACTACTTTTGTTTTAATCCCATTACCGACATTGATTGGTTTGACGTCATTTCTGACCTCTTAAGTTCCGAATGTGCAAGAATTTCTTGGAAAACACTTACATTAAGCATTAATATTTATTTATAGATTTAAAAGATTTATTTAATTTATAAGAATACTAATCTTAAATAAGCTTTAATGGAGTTTTGGAATACTTTTAGTATAGTTATGATAAAAGCAACATTAATAAATTTGCCGATGATAATGGACTTAATGCTCCCATCATTCTTTTCCAAATCTGCGATTTATAGCCAACCAGAGGTTTCAAACACTAAATTAAGCAATTCAATGCGGCCAAATTACGTAGAGTTGCAGCAAATTCAAGATTGCTGTACAGTGCAATATTTAATTACTCCGGAACACAAGATTGGCTCCTCCCCTTATAAATGCATTATTGAAGTGGATGAAAGAAATTTAGAGATATTTTCTGCAACATGTAAGGGGTGTGTTACCCAAGCAGGGGGATGTAAACATGTAGTTGCATTTTTTATGGGGTTGTATTGCCGAAGTGTTGAACCCTGTCTCTTGCAAAGGCATCTTTCATAAAAGTAAATTGTTTTTTGTTTGAATTCTACTAACACATATTTAGGCATCCATTTTTTCAAATTCATTGAGTTTCTCAAACTCTTCTATAAATTTACAAAATTTATTGATGACACAATTTCTGTCATTTCCCATTTTATCAAGTGCGTACATAGATACACTAATAATATCTTTTAAAAAACACTTAAAAGGTTCTGCAGATGATTTTTTGCAGCATTTTGAAGACTCTTTATGACGTCACATTAACTGGGTCTCCTAAAGTACAATAATGCCTAAATATAAGTTAAGTTGCATTCAACACATAAGTTTATTGGAGTTATGTCAAGAATTTCAACAACTCGAATGTGTTAGCAATTGAAGATCTCAGAAAATAAAAATAAATCCATAAAATGCAAACAATATTTGTAAAAAAAATCCAATATTACAATATAAAAACTTGGAATTATTTATATCTGAAGAAACTCTATCAAACTTGAAATTTTCTTCAAAAAAAATGCTAACTCGTAAATACTGAATGATATAAACAATAAAATACATAACAAATAACACTGTTATGGTTTTCGGTATTTGTAAGAGGTCTGATATGACGTCACAAAATTCAAAATTTAATGGGATTAAAACAAAATCTGTAATGTTTTAAAATCTAGGACATTTTAAAAACTGGAAACCATTTTTTTGCTAATTTCACTACTGATTATATAGAAATTATATATTTTAAAACATTTCAAAATTTCATGAATATCCCTTATTGCAAATAGCTGTGAAACTTTATTCTAATTTGGATTCCAGGAATCATAACTAAATTGCTATTTCATGGATTAACCTTGTATATGTTATTGAAAAATCTCATTTGGTTGTTCATTAATACTAACTTGGTAAATTTGAAACTCCAAGTTTACAACACATTTATAATGAATATTTCTCAATTAAACCAACTATTGTTAATGCATTTAAAATGATTTCTAATGTCAATAATTAACTAATAATTCACCAATGTAATATTCATTTAAAATAGTAAATAGTTTGATTGACTGGGTGGCTCTGAAAAGAGCTGATTGAACCAAAAACCTTAAACAAGGTAAACTTGATGAACATGACCAATAAAGTTATCAAAGGCATTCATTCCTAGCAGTGCAAACAATTGACAACACATAAATTCATCCAAAAGAAATGAAAGCATATGTGTTTGATCTCCATTCATTTGCTTAATGTTCTGCTTGGCTCTAGACCACATAGGCTCCCCTCTGTTAGCAGTGACATGAGTTTCTGGATAAACAAAGTGATAATTGTGTTTGACTGTGCCATGCTGGAAATTTTAATTTGTGATTCAAATATAAACACCCCAGTTATCATTCCAGATAATGGAAGCATCTGCAACTCTCCTACAAATTATTGATATCAGTGTCTGGTGATTTACAATAGCAATATTGTCATGACTTCAAATTTTGAGTGGTTTTGCTCTTTTAGATAATTCAAGATCAGGTTTTGACTTACATGCAGATTTGTGCTTTATCTTTTAAATGATTCAACATTTAAGGTGTTAAACTATTGTGCATTATTTGCTAAAATAATAGAAATTCTCTATGTTTTTTGGTGATCATGGTAATTAGAGTTATCAAGCATCAATATATTTTTTTCATGGGTCAAGCTCTGATAAATATTTTGGTAACTAAATTGCTCATATGTGCAATAAAATATTTCAACAGAATGATGACAAACTGACCTTTAACATGCTAGAAAGCAGCATTTGCTTAAAATATACATAATATAGCTAATATACAATATTAAAGTATTACATTTCAAGAATCCTGGTTGATAAAATAACTATTGTCTAAAAGATTTCATTTCATAAAAATAGTTTCATTATCAACTGAAATTTTCAAAATAATCAATGAAGATTTTGCCATAGCTGTGAACTAAATTGTTTGTATTTCTTAGAAAAATGCAATGATGCTTAAGTACTTTATGTCAACAAATTCTCAAAAATCACAACAGATTTTTATATTATCTCCAAAATAGATTTGCTGCCTGCTATCCTTATTGTGTAATGTATAGGAATACTGCAGTTCATTTTTTAAAATAGTAGAATACTGAAGAGCTAAATGATGATAGTCATGAAGTGATAAAGATGCTATTCTTAAAGTTCAAAACATATATGCATAGATGAAGCTCACTTCTCTAACTTAAGGGATTGAGTAAAATAGTAAAATTACAATATAAATCACAGCAAAATGCTTGGCCAATACAGTTTATCTATGAATCTAATTGCACTTTCAAGTACTTAAGTAGGAATGACTCTCAACTAATAATTTATGGTGGATTTCTACTGATTTGATTTAAAACTTAAGCATTAATAACATTCTTTTCACTAATATAATCACTGTGCTTTTACTACTAGCAATTCATTAGCACATTTATAAAAAAACAATTTAGAAGAGATAATAAATTTTGATGCAGTCAAGGTCCATTGTATATTGTTTAGTTCATCTATTTTAGTAAAAAGACAGTGCAGCATGAGTATTAGCTTACAAATGCATATGGCTAAAAACAAATATATTTTCTTAGTCAGTGATAATGATGTCTGCATATGGTTAGGTAAAATAATTAGTTTTTATATTTTACCTCAGTATTTATAACATCATTGTTGTTGCAATGATGATTTAGCTGAGGCTTCAATTATATAAAATAAGTTATAAGATTTTTAAATAATGCTTTTTGCCAGTAAAAGTGCTTTGAAATTACAAAATATTATCAATTAATTTTATTATGAATCCACTAGAAAAATATCTTAATTTCTGCTTTATAATTAATTTTGATGAAATCAGTATTTTGCTACATAACATTCTAAGATTAGAATTTTTTAATCAAATTTCAAGCCTTAGTATTTGCATTGTAAGGTTTACTTTGAAATTGTTTTTTAAGAGTTCTGACTTTGATCAAAATTTCTACTTTGTGATTGAAGTGAAAAACAATTGATTTAATACAATATTTTCAAGTGGATTTCAATTGAGTTTAAGTTTTTGTATTCATGATTTATCATGTGGTTATCTCTGATCAAATTTTGAAAACTCATTAGAGCTTGTGTTTATAGCATTCCAAGTACATAAGAAACCTTTCTAACATCAGTGAGACACTCAATTTGAATATCACCTGATATTCATGCTTTTCATTAAATTGATAATTCTTTTATTAAAATGTTGAAATTTTTATTTTGTTCATTTCAATGCAAGATGGGCCATAAAATAGCTTTATGCAGTAACTTTTTCTATTAATTATGTATTTTTATTACAAGCAATATGGATGAAAATTGTTTTATTAGTCATATGCAGTGAGCTCTTGAATTTCTAACAATTATTCCTCAAAATATAGCATCAAAATAGTATAGTGGGTTGTTGAAGGAAATGTCTAAATAAAAACAAAGTAGTCCATTTCCTACACATCTTTAATGGATTTTAGTAGATGTAGATTTAAATTTGGAAGCAAATGAATGAACTAGGTGCAAAGTTGATCCATGCATCAATCACTGAGATATTGCTGATTATTCCCCAAAATATACAGTACTGGCCATAAGTATTGTACCAATAATCTTCCCAATTTATTTCTGCAAAGAGGAATACAATAGCTTTGATTTTTATCACTAAGCTCAATTTTGGCATTGTGAATTCAAATTTTCATCTAATTTTTTAATAAAAAATATAGTTTTCATCCTATGCCTCTGTGAATGACACCCTAAAAACTCTCTCTATAAATGTTCATGCTATGTAATTAAAAGTTAAAAATTCAAAATCACATTAAAAAATTTAGTTTATTCTAAATGTTGAGTACAAATTTATTCAGAAAATTTGGAAACATTAAGAGCAAAATTTTGTAAAAATCCTAATACATCACTGATTTTGAAGTAAATTCATTTATATTAATGGTATTTTAGCAACATGTGAGTAGTCTATTTTTCAAGACAACAGAATACATTTAAGCAAAAATTTAAGAATAAACTAATTTTTTACACTGAATTTGATTTTTTCACTATACTTTACATAGCATGATTATTTATGGAGATAGTTTTTAGGATGAAAACTATATTTTTTATTAAAAATTACATGAAAATTTGAATTCACAATGCCCAAACTGAGGTTAGTGATAAAAATCCAAGCTATTGTATTCCTCATTGTAGAAAAAAATTGCAAAGATTAGTAGTGAAATATTATGGCCAGTAATGCAAAGTCAAGAACAGTAGTGGGTTGTTAAAGGAAATTTCAAAATAAAAACAAAATAAGTAATCCATATCCCATTCATCTTTAAAGGACTTTAGTAGATGTAGTTTTTAATTTGAGAGCTAATGAACTAGGTGTGAAGTTGATCCAAGCTTTTTTGCTGAGATATTACAAATGACAAATATCTGTGAAAACCAGGAAAAATTTTTTTTCATTTTAAATTTTGAGACCCATTAATCCAGTAGGATATATAGTTGAGATGGTACTGAGATATGATAACTAAAAATTTTTCCAAATTTTTGCATTCTCCTCAATTTTAATGTAGCTTAATCCAAAGAAAATGCTGCTAATGAAGAAAGAAGAACAAATGATTAGTTGAATCTAAGATTGAAATATGATTATTTAGAAAAACAATTTAAGTTCAATTATCAGAATTATCTTTGTAAAATGCAACCAAGTAATAATATAGCAAATTAGTACTTGTTGTCAAATTTTGACAAAATGAAGGGGGCGAATTCTCTTCCATTATTTTCAGCCATTTTGGCAGACAACATAAATTTGAATTTCAAACAACAGGTACTTTTTCAGAGTTAACTATAAATAGAGTGTAAATCAGTTTAGAATTTGTTGAAGTAAATTCTTTGAAAATCTTATTCTTAGATTTTATATTGGTTTGATTATTTATACAGAATGTCAAGCTAACCAGTAAATGCAGTAGTAGTGGTTTGGGAACACATCAGGAGTGACTTGAGGGTCCTTGATCCAAACCATGAACCTGCATTTATGTTAGGTGTACAAATAGGAGTTTTTCTCCATTTAGCTAGCTATTGATTTGATCATTTACATGTAATCAATAATCAACATCAGTAAGAAAGGGCTGGATAGCCTAATGTAGGTTATACATATTTTATCTGATAGACTTAGGTGACCTATAATAGACTGATAAATTGACTGAGCATGTATTATGTTATTTAAATGTAAGGTAGGAAGCTGCAAGTTATTAAGTAACTTAATTATATTAACTTAATTAAAGCCAATAGTTTTTGGTAATTGCTGAAGTAATAATTATTAAGCAGCTAGTGACATTGCAAGGTTGCAAAGTGAATTAAATACACAATACAAATTGAGTTTAAGTCAGTTACAATTTGCATTGAGAACTACACTGAGTTAGGATAGGGAACACATAAGAACTTTGTTGAGCTGAGGTTCAAAGCCACCTAGATCAGCTATGGAAACACAAGTGGAATGATACAGATATTAGAGTTGGCCAGAGGCCACAGATACNATTCATAGTCAGATGTATCCCCAATAGAACTGGAAACCCTACACATGCCCCCAGAAACAGAATCCAATGAAGTTTTAAACATCCTATGCCAAGCAAATGAAATGGAAATGATATTGAGAGCTGAGATACAACAATTAACAGAAAGAATGTTGACATTGGCACAAGAGAATGAGAACACACTGAAGATTGAAATGGACAACCATTTGGATAACCAAAGTGATAATTTCCAGAGAGATATCAAGGCATTAACAAATCAGCTGGCACAGTCAAACAAAGCTTTTCAAGAACAGAACCAGAAATGGGAGAAGATATGCCAACAATTGGAAGATGCAAATAGGCAATTATTCCTCGACAATAATATCCAAGCCCAAGAGATTGAACAGCTCAAAGATAAACTTAGATCAACAGAGTTAGACAGAGATGAAGATCATGAAAATCAGAAGAGAGAGATAGAGGATCTGAGATTGAAACTGAAAAAACTATGAGAAAACAAAGGAGAAAATCCAAAGGTGACAGCAATGTATGAAAGAACAATTGAACAGGGAGAGGAAAGGAGCTTACGTGCATCACCCACAAATTTTAAAAAACACTTCAGAGAAATGGAAGAAGAGGAGGAAGAAGAGAAAAGGAAAATTATCAATGAGATAATGAGAGTGGTGACAAGTCAACTCACAGTTAGTGAACAAATGACTAGACAAAAGAAACCAATCTATGAGAACTTGATGCAGCCAGAAAATAGTCACAATGATACAATGCCATGTAAGGCAACTCTGCCTAAAATTAATGGGAAAGTGGACAGCTACAACCCAACATTTTTGGAATGGCTGCAAATGTTCTAGATTATGATGGCAGAGAGGAAGGTGAACCAAAGGGCAACAGCTGCAAGGTTCCCACTATATTTAACAGGGGCAGCCTCTCAACACTACTG
>CABFPE010000654.1:366717-382006 GCA_900660155.1 Hofstenia miamia | reverse complement strand
GTTATGTTTAACCTAAGAAAAGTAACAGTTTTCTCTAAGTATGGCCATCACAGCGAGTTGGCACAATATTGCAACTTGGTTGCATCTTACAAAATGAATAGAATAATTAATTAAATTTTACAATAATATTTCTGATTATATTTAATCACTGTAATCATTTGACGTTAATCCTTTGTTTGCAGCTATTCTTTTTTGGATGATGCTACAATCTGTATCCATATAATTTAAAGTTATATCATTTTCACCAAAAAATGGTTGCAAGACATCATAATAAGTTTCATACATTAACAATTTTGAAAGTTCTAAAAAAGTAATTCCAAGATATATTGGTTTATCAAACTTCAATTTAGTTTGATGGTAATGATATCCTAGAAAATCGTCAAAATCAGAATGTGTTTTAAGTTCTAGCTTACTTTGCTCCTTAATTAATTTTTGAATAGTCTCAGTTTTATTAAACATTTTTACAGTTATCCATCCTCTAATATTTTCACAAGTTTTTCAAAAGAAAGCATTATTTAAAAGTTTATAAAAATCTTTTTCAAAACTATTTTTTGCTTTTGAATGCATGTTAGTGTTGTGGTCAATGTATTTTTCTAAAACTTTTTTCTGTTTAAGTGAAATTAATCTGTGCACTTTACCCATTTCCATACCCATTTGTAAATAAAACTTTAATAGCCAATAATGTCAAAAATAAAATGTTTTATCAAATTGATCACAAATAAGCTTTGGTGTAGGACAAACACTTTTAAGAGCAATTTGATTTTGATATTCACTTTATTCAGTAGGGTCTACCTTTCTTTTAACTGGACAAAACAGAAAGTTTTTTGTTTTATGTTTCAATTTATTTGGATATAATACGTCACACTCAATAAAATATCCAATAGGACTGTTATCAGAAGTTTTGATTATTTTCTCAAATAGGTCCTCATTTACTTCTAAAAACTTAAAATCACTATAAGAAAGGTTTTGTTTCATTGCTCAACCATATAGATTATTTGTATCAATATACAAAATTTTATTCTCATCTGTTGATTTAATATATCTATCCCCCATTACAGAATTTATTCCACCCCAGATATTTTGTTCAATTGAAAGTACAATGTCAGCATCTTTTAAATAATCTAATTGAACATTCATGAATTTTAATCCACATTGCCATGTATATCCAGGTAATGAGTATGCATAACATGGATTCAAACCATATTTTTCTTTACCAAATTTAATACAATTTTCAAAAATATCTACTAGTAAAAGGACATCAACTCCTAAATACAACATTGTCCATTCATTTCCAGATTTATTGTCATACTTTTTAATTAATTTATTAGTTCTTTCTATTTCATTTTCATTTGGAGCATTTTGAGTTAGAGTTGAAAAGTAGTCTGATTTTTTATCTGGAAGTATTTCATAAGATTTAGGAGTATCAAAAAATTCATATGGGTAGGCTAATTTAGATTGTACAAGTTCACATTGTCCTAAATATTTTTCTAGAATAGGCTTTTCTCAAAATTATTTAATGATGATGCAAGAAATCTGTAAGAATCTCAAAACTTGATAAAACCATATTGTACAGAAATATATTCTTCTTCAGTTTTACATAAGGGTTATTTAACCAACTTGTCTTTACATTTAAATAATTCATTGAAAAATAAATGTGAATCATATCGTGAATAATTATGAAAGTACAAAAGGTACAAAACAATTTGTTGTTTTTGAGCCATCAAATTACAATTATTACAAGATGCACCTCTGTATTTACCTGTTAAATGACAATGATCTCTTACTAAAGAGTCCTTTGTACATCCACATAAATAACATTCCTTTGCATTTTTAAAAATGTATACAGGTCCTTGTTCTTTCCATTGGGATGGCAACCACAATTTTTAAGTGTTCTGCTTAGTTTATGTTTGTGCTTTTACTCTTTACAATTCTGCTTTTTGTCTCAGTGCTTTATGTGTTGGATTTATTACCCAGCGCCGCTGTAATCCCACATTTGGGTGTGCTTTATGTGTTGGATTTATTACCCAGCGCCGCTGTAATCCCACATTTGGGTTTGGATTCTGTGATTTTCATGAGCTGCGTGTTTCTTTTGTGGTTGGGAAGTGCTCCCAACTGTCAGTTAGCATAGTTCTTATTTCTTGTTATTTGCTTTATAATTAATGGATTCAAATCATACAGTTACTTGTTCTCCTACTTTTGGGACTCCTCTGGAACGGAGTGTCCCCTGTGTAAGCGTTGGCAACCAGGACGTTGCCCCTTGCACCATTGGATCATTGTTAAATTTCTGTCCTCTGATTTCTCCTACCCAAACGACTCAAATGCGAGATCATCTTGCGTCAACCAGTCCCTATCCGCGTGAGGGTACTAGCAGCCCTGATGTCCAGTGAAGGCTTCTCAGAGTATTGAATACACAGAATGCTCCTCCCATTCCATTCCGTCCCTTGAATCATGTCGATAATGTGATGAACTCCTTGCCACACTTTGATACTCAACAAATGGAGATTGAGCACCTGAAAGATGCATTATCACAGCAAGTAGCTATGAGAATGGATAGTGAGCGTCAAGTCGAATCTCTCCAAGCCGAGCTCAACACTCAACATGTTGCATACCAGTTGTTGGAAATGCGAATGCTAGAGTCTACTGTCACATTGGAGTTGCAAATTCATGAGTTAAAAACCCAGATGGCTAAGTCAGAAGAAGATAATCTCTTAAAGGTTCCTGTTGGCGAATTTGTTACTCATGCCATACTACATGAAGCTTTAGGGGATTGGGCCGAGAGGATCACTGATCAGCTTGCACAGATGATTCGATCTGGAGAAGGTAGAAATTCAACCCCTACTTGCCTGAGTGCACCCATGCCCTCACCGTGCGATGAAAATAAGGTGACGATCCCACCCACTTCAGGGTCATCTTGCAGCACTTTGCCTGTGCCGTCTAATCTTGCATTCACTCAAGCATCTATTGCTACTGCTGTTACCCCTTCGAGAGACTTCACTACTCCTGTCCACGCGCAGCCTCCTTGTGTTTCCACCACAGTAACTACCACAAAAGAACATATTACTGATGCAATGAGCCCAGCAAATGGTACCACCTCAGATAAGTGACCTTGTTTTCATAGTTTGATTCTTCCTGTTGAGACTCCTGGACAAATACTGGTGCATAGTAAACATTCAGTCTTACCTAAATTCACTGGACAAATCAACACAGTTGCACAATCTTTTGAGGAGTGGTTTTTTCTGTTCGAGCTTCACATGAAACAGTATAAAACATCTCAGGAAGACGCTGTATCACAATTCCCACTATATTTAAGTGGGCTAGCATACAATCAATACATGATGTTGGATAGCAATATCAAGATTGATTATCAACTTTTAGTTGGGTTTTTTGAGGATCACTACAAGGCCCCTCATATAAAACACCAATACAAGACTCTGCTCTGTGATATGTCTTTTAAAAGAGGGGATGATATTCATAATTATATTACGCAAGTTGAGAGACTCTTCCGATTAAGTAGCTTGTCTCCTGAATACTCTCGGCATGATTTATTCTCCTATATTTGCAGAGGTTTTCCCCCTTCAATTCGGAGTCGCTTGGAGATGAAATGCGACCCAGAGGAGACCTTACACAAGATTATACGAAAGGCAATTAGTGTTGTTTACATGATTTATAACTCCACCAGAATCGATAAAGATCTACATGAACTATCTGGAACAACCGTAAGACATGAATCCAAGAAAATGGTCTTGAAGAAAGACTTTGACATGGCGTCAGTAAGGTGTTTTTGATGTGGCAAGAAAGGACATTTTAAATCTAATTGTAAGGCGAAAATCCAAATTGTTGCTGAAGGTGAAGGTTTCTTGGTGGGTGATCATGATCTTGCTACATCTGCTCCCGACACCTTGTTAGTCAACTTAACAGAGAGCAAGTCCCCACATTTAAATTAAATGGAGCACCGACTCCTTCAAAACGTGCACAGGATGTACTGGTTATCATGAATCTGATAATGAAAAACCTAATTCCTGTGGAAATGAATGGACGAATTATTAATGCCACTATCAACACTGAAGCTGCAGCTTCAATCATAAGCAATGAATGCTGTAAAGACATCTGCTTCACCCGTGATTGATTAAATCCATCATCTGATCTGAAACTCATTGATGCATCAGGAAATTCAATTTCATTAAAAGGGAAATTACGTAATGCCATGCAAAAGATTCGAGCTCAACAGTTTGAAGTCAACCTCATTGTCATCGATACAGCTAACCATCAACTTCCCTACGATTTGATTCTGTGTAATGAATTCCTCAAGAGCAACGCATGCGTGATCGATTATAAAAATTACACAATATCCATAAAAGATCAAGACACCATGCAGTTAGCCACGATTCCTGAACAGGAAGTAGTGTTTAATTTATCCAATACTGTCTACTTAGAAGCAAAGCACTGGACCCGAATAGCTGTGTTCTCGGATTCAGAGATAAATGGAGATGAGATGATAGCGGCCCAAAGAGGCAAATATATTAAATACATATTTAAAGAATCTGATCTCTACAAGGTAATCTCAGTACAAACTTATGTCACTATCCTTAATGGGTCAAAACCTCCTGTTTGTCCATATGTACCGCATCCACGATCTAGAAGAGTACCAGTGAAGTTCCCTATGGTAAACCACGAAACCCATCCACATCTAAATGATACAGATAAAAGGTCACTCATTTTGATACTTCAAAGCAAGAGCAAAGTTTTTAATTACGGGATGATAAGTGTGGGACAAGCCATCAGCAAAGAACATGCTATTGAGGTGAAGCAGGATAAGCTGATTTGATTACCCGTTCATTGGGTTCCAGAAAATCTCAAATCAGAGTACGAGAAAATTCTAAAGGATCTAATTGAGAGTGGAATAATCCCCTATGCTGCCCCCCACAGTGTTTATTCAACAAGGGGAAAAATACAGGCTATGTATCGACTTTCAGAAATTAAACGATATCACGATCAAAGACGCTTACCTGTTGCCTTGAATCAAGGACCTGTTATACAATGCCAGTAAATATAAGTTTTTCTCCTGCCTAGATCTCTGTAAAGCTTACTGGCAAGTGCCAATGCGTCAGTCCGACATTCAAAAGACTGCATTCATTACACCATACGGCCTATGTGAATGGAAATATATGGCTTTCAGGCTATGTAATGCCTCTGCAAATTTCCAACGCTATGTAACCAAAGTCTTAACCAACAAGTCCAATATTCTCAAACCCAGCATTTCGGAATATATTGATGACATTCTTGTTGCGAGTGATACTTTTGACGAACATCTTGAAAAATTGAACTGGACTTTGGATCTGTTGCAGAAAGCTGGACTCAAGGTGAATGGAAACAAATGCTCTCTGGCCCAAATCAAAGTTACGCTTCTTGGTANATACAGGCTATGTATCGACTTTCAGAAATTAAACGATATCACGATCAAAGACGCTTACCCGTTGCCTCGAATCAAGGACCTGTTATACAATGCCAGTAAATATAAGTTTTTCTCCTGCCTAGATCTCTGTAAAGCTTACTGGCAAGTGCCAATGCGTCAGTCCGACATTCAAAAGACTGCATTCATTACACCATACGGCCTATATGAATGGAAATATATGGCTTTCAGGCTATGTAATGCCTCTGCAAATTTCCAACACTATGTAACCAAAGTCTTAACCAACAAGTCCAATATTCTCAAACCCAGCATTTCGGAATATATTGATGACATTCTTGTTGCGAGTGATACTTTTGACGAACATCTTGAAAAATTGAACTGGACTTTGGATCTGTTGCAGAAAGCTGGACTCAAGGTGAATGGAAACAAATGCTCTCTGGCCCAAATCAAAGTTACGCTTCTTGGTAGAGTGATAGAACATGGGAGAATCTCAATAAAAACTGATGCCAAGCAATTTATAGAGAAAATTGAGACACCCCGGAGCCGAAAAGATGTGCAGAGGTTAATGGGATTTCTAAGTTACTACGGAATGTTTATCCCTGATTTGGCTGAAAAAACAAAATCTATAACTCAACTACTCAAGAAATCTCATGAGTTCAAATGGACCTGGACTGAACAGGAAGCTTTAGAAGGGATCAAAGTCGAGTTACAAAAAATACCTTCTCTGAATACCCCAGACTACAACAAAGACTTTATCGTTGACTGTGACGCAAGCGCTGTCACCATCAGTGGCATACTAAGCCAGGAGATAAACGGAATTGAAAGCCTGGTGCAATATTTTAGTAGAAAACTACGAGCTGCTGAGAAGAATTACGGTGCAACCAAATGCGAGATGTTAGCATTAGTGGAGTCACTCAAAAAATTCCGATATTTCATCCTAGGTCGAAAGTTCATTGTATACACGAATAATAGTGCACTAGCCTGGCTTAAGAAATTTTCAGGAGATAAGTCCAACATAGTAGCCAGATGGATAGAATACCTGAATGATTTTTCCTTCTCAATAAAACATTGCCCTGGACGTTTGCACTTGAACACCAACTACTGGACAGCTTTGCCAAGCTACGAAAGGGATTTAAAAAAGCCAGCTGGAGAGAAGATCCCATTCGCATTTATACCACACACAGAATATGAATTGATTCCCAAAATAAATGCTGATCAAAACGGGAAAGAGATCCTACCAATCTTAATCCGCAAAGAAATATCTGAAGAAGAGATTATTAAACATCAGCAAAATGATCTCACACTCTCTGATATTATGAAAAGGATGAAGGACCCCTTCCATCCCCTCTCACTGACTGCTATTAGATATTACAATTGCTACAACTGGAAAATGACAGAGAAAGGACTACTATATTCAAAGAGTCGGAATAATCGCCTTGCTATTCCAGAATATTTCAAAAGAGATTTGGTAAGGAGGGTTCACAAACGGGGTCATTTAGGGATTATCCAAACCGAGAAGACATTTAACTCTTGATATGTTACTATTGGGATTCGAGCAACAGTGCAGGATATAGTAGACAAATGTGGGAAGTGCTTATTAAATAACTCCTCTCATTTCCCGGAACAGAGGGCTGAATTGGAGTGTCACACAGCCACTAGTCCAAATGAGGTCGTACATATGGACCTGGAGCAATTATCCCATGACAGTGAGGGATTTCAACATCTTTTAGTAATCATCGATCACTTTACCAAGTATGCTAGGATAATTCCCATGGATAGTACACATGCTGAGAAGGTAGCTGATAAAATAGTGAAAGAATGGATTTTAAAATATGGTCCAATGTCGCGACTAATTTCAGATCATGGCCCACAATTTGAAAGCAATTTGATGAAAACCCTCATGTCTGAATTAGAGATACTTCATGATTTCACCACTGAATATCACCCTCAAGCCAATGGCTTAGTGGAACGCCTAAACCAAACTTTAATACAATTAATTAGAGTGGCATTATCGCGAGCTGCAGGAAAGGATTGGCGTTGGGTGATAGAATGTATCGAATTTTTTTACAATACCTCAGTCCATTCTACAACTGGGGTCAGTCCATTCAAACCATGTTCGGCCGCAAAGCATTAACCTCATTATCAATGATGTATCCACATTTTTCAGAAACCACCTTAGATAAATATGTTGATCAGTTGTTACATGAAATGCAACAGATTCACTTAACTATTTGTCACAACACTAATCAATCTTGTATACAACAAAAAAGAACGTTTAACAAAAAACTGTACAGTGACGCGCATAAACAAGGGGATAAATTATTTGCCTATCTGTTTCATATCACAACTGATCACAATCAGGTACGAAAATTAGCAGATAATTGGCAAGGTCCATTTACTGTGGAGAAAGTGCTCGACCACAACACATACACACTCAATAACGGAAAAACCATACACTTTCAGAGGCTAAAACGATCAATTAAAGATATTGATAACGTCATCATTGACGATAATAGCAAATTTACATTAGTTGATAATGGTATCAATGAATACGCAACTTATTATAATTTAACCGAGTTTGCTGAGGAAGACTTTTATGATACCAATTTTGAACATGATATAGTAGATAATGTCGGCTCACAAGTTTTGCCTTCAAGGCGAGCCAGAGAGAATCAAACTTTTGATCCCAACATTTGGGATCTTAACCTCATAGATATGTTTAGGAATGACACTGATAGGGAAGAACAAACGCGAGTCACCAGCTCCTCCGTCCCGTCAAAGAGTGAGAAGGAGAATGATGGAGGTTAGTGGACAATCATCCTCATCTAGGCATGGGAGATCTGGATCTTCACTTGATGAGGCACGCGAAAACAAATGAGGACGACATGAAGGTGCTGAGGAGAGTCCTATACCGTGCGGGCGACAAGTAGCTCCACACTTAGGAGAGGAGACAGCGTCGACACCGTCCTCCTCTCGCTACTCCATGGGGGGACACGTACTTCCACGCGCATGAGCAGAGCTGGCAACACAAACTTGTAAAACTTTAACTAAGCAACATTCACGTACCCCTTTTAGTGTATTACAAAATGTAAATACCCCCCCAAAGAGTGATTCAATAGCCCCCTCTACCTCTAATAGTTCCGTTACTTCAACAGTCCGCTCTAAGAAGAATGAAGAACACAAGAAGAGGATGTCCAGAGTTGGGGCAGATACACTGCATCCCTATTTCATAGCCCCACGTAGAGCAGTAAACTACATTCGAGATGATATTTCAGAGACTACCCAGAACCAATTATGGTGGACATACAACACCAAAAAGTTAAGTTGCTCAATCGATATAATACCTTTTATAATTGACGCAGAAAAACGTCCTCAAATAAATTCAATAATTTGTTATGATTCAGGCATGCTTGAAGGAATTAGCCGGTTATATTGGAGAAGCATGGTACACACTTCTTTCAATGAAGACTTTTCCATATACAATCTCTGCAAGTTTCTAAACAGTGGCAGCACCATTAGAAGCTTCGAATGTGTTAACATTGATTTCCCAAACCTGTTAGTAATTTATTTTCTGAAAATCCATGAAGTTCAAGACGATCATATAATGGAACAAATAGAAATTGCATATTGGATAGCAAAAGTTGAAGGAATAAGGCTGGTAATAGTACTCCGGGAAGAAGACGAAGACAATATCCCCAAAGCGATAGAAAGCCTTAACTACAGGATGGAAAATTTTATTATTCTTTATAGATCCCAATACAGCCAAATATCACTGCAGAACTCTCAGATGCCCTCAGTCACGAAATTACTATTCACAGATCTCATGTTATGTGAGAAAATCCCGTCACATAAATTAGCTGTAGATAAAAAACAACTAATCAATATGATATTGCAGGCCCAAACTCTGGAATTGCTAAACATGAACACCATACACACTGTAACAGATATGAGGGTCAGTTTTGCTTTTGCTCAAAGTATCGAAACTTTACAAGAAATTCAAGCCATATGGACAGACATTAAAGCCACAAAAAACCCTGAGTCCAATTGGCCCAATATATGAATCAAAAGTCCTAGTTCCCAATACCATCAGTCTGTTGAAAGAGCTCTACAGGAAATAAAGTTTTCTTATAACATTCAAGATCGGAAAAACTTTAAATCACTGTTATTTTCAGAAGACAGAGTACCTGACATTTTTGCGAGAGGCGCCATCTGGATTATGGCCATCTATCTGAGGAGAGACCCGCATATCGTTTTACTGATTGATCAACACAAATGTAACACCATGTCAAAAATGGCGGATCATGAAATAGCTATCTGTCCACTCACATGGAAAGTAAAAAACTGGTTATTACACAAATGTGCGCCACCATCATCACCGTGCAAAACCAAACGAGCTATGGATCACTACGAAAAATATTATGCCCAACTGGTGGGGGTGAGCAGCATAACAGGAAAGTTGTCGATTATCTCGATTAGCAACAGGTTGGGAATCTGTCCATCGGACATTAATATTTTTTCTGAAACGATGAAGAAGTACATGTGGGGTGCCACTGCTGAAACTAAGTTTGCCATATTTTCCCTAGAGAATGCCCTGTTAAGCACTAAGAGACTAATTGAACAACAACCTGGATCCACGAAGACATTCTTGGAGTTAATAAGAACAAGAGAGGTCTTAATGCAATTCTCTCGTGAGCCTCAGTATGCTGAATTGGAAAAATGGGAAGGTGAATTAGCAATGGAAATGGTAATGGCCACTCAATGTATAGTTTCAGGTACTACTCTCCACCTATTACCGCCAAATTAATTTGAGCAAAGGGGGCATGTAGAGTCACTCAGGGAAAATTTTCGTGATTATTGATTATTATCTATTTTGTATTAACGTCATCATGACGTAAGAGTTATTTCGAGCTTAAGTTTACTAAAGCTAATTATGTCCCCTCAATGGTGCTAAACGTGTTGCTCAAATTGAATTTGATTTGTGAGGGAAAACAATAACATGAATAGCTAATGATTAACTGTGATTGTAAACTAAGACAGGTAGTTATTTATTATTTGGAACGTGTATAAATTGAGAAGCACTGTTGAGAAGTGTCAATAGATTTTATCTAGCCTCAATTACTGTTTACTTTTCTCTCTGTTACTTTTTATTATTTTTTGATTATGAAAATAACTGCTTAAGTTCAGTGACAATTTGGGAGTGCTTTCTCAAGGCACGGGGCAACACGTAGCTCCTGGCGATCAACAGATCTTCCCAGCCCAAATTGTGGACTCATTAGGTTATGAATACAGTTATGGCTAAGGAAATAATAAATCTCTCATTCAATGTTCAACACGTACATGCACTTATATTTTATGACACTGTGATGATACCATGCCATTGGCTAACATGAATGTCTGGCAATTACAGACTATTACTTAGTGAGCTGAGAACTAACAATGAAAATGAGATGTTTATTTTGTGTATAAGATAGAAATTAATAAGTGAGACAAATAGGGTAGCACCATGCACTAAGTCGAGCACTAAACTGTTCCTGAAGACTTCGCTTTGGCTGGAAGCCACGTGAGTTGGTCATCTTGGAGTTACCTAAAGTATTGATTACTTGGAAGAATTACCAATGTTTATATTATTATTGTTTTCTCTTTATCTGTTTTCCCAGAATCGGGGCTGTTGTTTTCTATGTTAAACCTTCTGCAGAGTCAAATAGTTTCTAGTATAATTACAGCCCGCGATTCTACACTTGGCTAGTATTACTAACTCTTAATTTGATATATTTCCTTCCAAAGACAAATTATTAAAAATAATGTTTTCTAATCTTTTAATGCAGAAATGAACAGAAGAGTTCAATTTAATTAATTGTCCATTAGTTAAGCATAAGTTATAGTTCTTATATTCTGTCATTTGTATATACAAGTAAGAGTGAAAATAATTTCACTACAGAGAACAAACTTCTAACCACACACATGGACAAGTTTATTAAAGACGAAATTTTATCAAATAATCAGTTTGGATTTCAACCAGAAAAGATTCAAATATATACAAATCCCTATTATTTAAAGGAACCCATATGGAAAACTTTCATTATTATTTAATTAGTATCTTTTATCATCAAATGCTGTGAAATAAGTCTTCTCTGTTTTATTTAAACTGATTTTATGCTTTTTATTTCTCAATTTATAATTGTTTGAAACACCAATTTAATTTTTTCTAAACAATTTTTATGATCTTTAAAAGTTAACTTCGCTTTCTCAACTTTTGTTATTCCTTTCAAAGTGTTTTTACTCTGATCATTAACTTTATATGAATACATTTTGCTCTTCAAAGCAACAAACCCATCTAATTAAATACTTTCAGGAGTTTCTATCTTAAAATAACAAGGAATCTTTTTAAATCTTTCTTTGAATAATTTGTGATTCTTATCAAAATTACTAAAATCAAATAATTTGTAATCATCATTAAGTGTTTTCAAATCATTAACTCTATATATAGTTTTTAAATTTAAAATGAAACTATCTGTTTCCATATAGTTCAAAGTTATATTATTTTCACTAAAAAATGGTTGTAATACATCATAATAAGATTCATACATTAACAATTTTGAAAGTTCTAAAACAGTAAATCCAAGATATATTGGTTTAACAAACTGTAATTTAGTTTGACAGTAATGATATACTAGAAAATCAGAATGTGTTTTAAATTCTAGCTTAATTGTCCTTAATTAATTTTTCTGTACTTTCAGTTTTATTAAAAATTTTTATATTAATCTGTCCTCTAATATTTTCACAAGTATTTCCAAAGAAAGCATTATTTAAAAGTTTATAAAAATCTTTTTCAAAACTATTTTTTTGCTTTTGAATGCATGTTAGTATTGTGGTCAATATATTTTCTAAAACTTTTTTCTATTTAAATGAAATTACTCTGTGCACTTTACCCATTTCCATACCCATTCATAAATAAAACTTTAATAGACAATAATGTCAAAAATAGAATGCTTTATAAAATTTATCACAAATAAGCTTTAGTGTAGGACAGACACATTTAAGAGCAATTTGATTTTGATATTCACTATATTCAGAAGGGTCTACACTCAAAAAAGTATCCAATGGGACTGTTATCAGAAGTTCTGATAATTTTCTCAATTAGGCTCCTATTTACTTCTAAGAACTTAAAGTCACTATAAGAAAGGTTTTGTTTCATTGCTCAACCATATAGATTATTTGCATCAATATACAAAATTTTATTTTCTTCTGTTGATTTAATATACCTATCCCATTACAGATCTAATGCCACCCCAAATATTTTGTTCAATTGAAAGTACAAGGTCAAGATCCTTCAAATAATCTAATTGAATATTTGTAAATATTAATCCACATTGCCAAGTATATCCAGGTAATGATTATGCATAACACGGATTTAAACCATATTTTTCTTTACCAAATTTAATAAAATTTTCAAAAACATCTGCTAGTAAAAGGACATCAACTCCTAAATACAACATTGTCAATTCATTTATTGTGATACTTTTCAATAACTTTATTAGTTCTTTCTATTTCATCTTCATTTGGGGCCTTTTGAGTTAGAGTTGAAAAGTGGTCTAATTTTTTACCTGGAAGGTTTTCATAAGATTCAGGAGTATCAAAAAATTTGTATGGATATGCTAATTTGACTGTACAAGTTCACATTCACCAAAATACTTCTCTAGAATAGGCTTTTTCTCAAGATTACTTGCTAAATTATTTAATGATGATGCAAGAAATCTATAAGAATCCAACAACTTTATACAACCATATTGTACAGAAATATATTCTTCTTCAGTTTTACATAAGGGTTCATAACCAACTTTTCCTTATATTTAAATAATTCATTGAAAAATAAATGTGAATCATATCATGAATAATTATGAAAATACAATGGTACAAAAGCCATTCATTGTTTTTGAGCCATCAAATTACAATTTTTACAAGCTGCACCTCTGTATTTAACTGTTAAATGATCTCTTACTAATTTTAAGGGTAACTCTTTACCTGAAAGATCATTTGGACCTCTTGTGCATCCACATAAATATCATTCCTTCAAATTTAAAAATTCTTCATTTTCTTCTTCAGTAATTTTCATTGAAATGTCACGTTTAAACATAAAGAAGAACTTGTTTTCTAATTCTTTAATTTTTTGAACAAATACTTCAACACAACCTTTTCCAAAATATGAGATATATTTTGATCTACATAATTCAGGCATATCTGATTTTACATAGATTCCAAAATTAATAGGTAATTGATTACATAAAATTTTAGTTTTATCAACATCAGGTAAATTACATTTACTCTCAACCTTTTAATTATAACATTCGAAATCTGCATAAATTCTAAATGGAACATCTACTTTATAATGATAATTTTTAAATTTAATTTGATCTTCTTTTGGAAAATATAATTGTGTTGTGTCTTCATTTTAACATAATCTAATATGATTTTCAAAAGTTGAATTTTTTTACATTTTAACAAACACTTCTTACAAAAGTATATTTCATTTTTACTTAAACCCTTGTATAATACACATTTCAAGCTTTTTATTAGAACAAAGTGATTTTCATATATCTCAAAATCAATTGGATTTTCATCAGAATAATAAATAGGTAATACATTATATGAAGTTGAACTTTCCCCCCAAACTTTTAGCTCATAAACATTAACTTTTGTTCCATTTTGTTTAATAAATTTTTCAATTCCATTCATTGTTATTGGAAATGTTATTCCCTTTAAATTGTATTTATCTAGATATTTTTCATAAACACATGTTCTATTTTGATTCTTAGAACTAGGGTGTTGTGCTGCAATTATTGACCACAAAAAACACTTATCATCATTATTAATAATATTTAAAATTGAATAAGATTTAATTGGTAATTTAACATATGTTCCACCCCAAGAAATTTTGTACATTTTAATATTTATACTATGCACTCCAATGAATACCCAGTTTCATCCTTCTAATTTTTCAAAATTGTCAATAATTGCCTTTAATTTTCAGGAACTATTAATTTTATTTTCTTCATTTTTAGCTTTTATTTGATTCGTTTTAAATTGATAAGGAACTATTACATCTTTAAGTGTAATTTCAATACCTTTTGTAAATTTTAAGTAAAATGAAATATTATATTTTAATGGTTGTTTGATTATATTAAAATATTTTATTAATGTTTCTGTAAGCAATTTATTAATATCTGCAAATGGAATTAAAGTGTCTTTACCCTTAAGGTTAATTGCATCACCTGCGGGTACTTTAGTACCCTTAAAATTAACAGTTGTATTAACATAATTTTTATTTATTTTAATTGTTGGAATATATCCATTAATTGTAAAATCATGATTCTTTTCTACATTTTCTAAATGTTTCTTAGTTTCAATATGTGCATTATAATTTTTCTTAGCAATTGCTAAATTACAAGTTTCACAAGTAATATTTTTTCTTGTTACCATCTCTCTATATATATTGTCTTGACAAAATTTTTTAAAAAATAATGTTTCTATATATTTTTTATTTTACCCAACTATTAAACTTATCAGGATATCCTGACCATTTAACAAAGGCAATTCCATTCTTTTTTCTTAACACTTTTTCAATTCTAAATATATCTTGATCAGTTTTTTGCAATTCTTCTTCATAAAATGATCCTTTTATTTCTTCATCAGCTAAATCCTTCAATGTGTATGTTATATGGTCTGTTAATTTTAATTTATCAATGATAAATATTTCGTCAGTTCTGTTTGGTGGATAACCTTTATCAAAAACTTTTCTTTTAAGTTTGCTTATTCTAACTTTATCACCTAATTAAATTTATATTTAAGCACTGATTCTTTAGCATCTACCATTTCAATGTT